>JBBPCZ010106048.1:0-10819 GCA_037974445.1 Brycinus macrolepidotus
TATATATATGTAGTTAGACAATACATTTTTGTTTGTAAAAAGTTATAGTGCACTTGATAATCGTATACTGCAAAGCAAGTTCTCTTAATGTTAACCAACTTTTAGTTTACTTTCATATTTTACTAAAAAAAACCATAAATAGCACATTTCTAGAAAATGTTAACCTTTGGTGCATATGCACTACTTAAGCACTTATGCACTTAAGGACTTATGTACTGCTTTACTTATCTATTTACTAATCGTCTACTTAGTTTAAATCAGTTTGAAGACTTAAATTATAATTTGCTAATCGGTTTCCCATCTTTAATGAGTAAATCCAGTAAATTAAAGTTTACAGTGTATTTTGCTTGGAAGAATACAGTTAGAAGAACACAGGTTTGGCTGCTGGTTTCTCACTGCACTGCAGTCACTGCGCTGATCTGTTCAGTTCCATCAGCAGCACCTGGTTCAACTTAATGAAGAAGTGATTTGCTAAACTAGGTATTAGAAGGCAACTGTAAATGCTGGTCATCTTTAAGGGGAGGATGGAAAATGGTTAAGCTAACACACTCACAGTGACACTTGTATTTACTTACTCATATTTATTTTAATGTTTGTGTTTTTTAAATAATATTTGCTTTGCACAAATGAACTGCTTTGCATATTATTTTCTCAGATCCCCAAGGCTGTTGCACAGTACTGTATGTACATTATAAGAATATGCCACTGTCCACACCTGTTGATATCAATGTGTTCCTTTTGCAGTCTACACAGCTCCCAACATCACCAAGTGGAACAACGGTCTGAGAGCTGTAGCTCTGAGATGGGAGCCCAAACCAGACGCAGCCTGGTTTGACAAGAACGGAAATAAGCTAAACAGCAACACCCAGTTTAACAGCACCTCAGACCAAATTGTGGAAGTAGTGAGCGACCTCCAAGGCCCACTGATAAGTTCTGAGAAATACACTTGTATCATCCAGAACTCCCTCATCAAATCCATCTCTGTAGCGACAGGTATGTACAAAAAGTGTGTTTGTGGTTAAAGCTGTACCAGCAAGCACAAATATACAGACAAAACAAATGAAATGAAACACTAGCACTCGCCCGCAATGACAACATTTACACAAGCCAGTGCAGAACTGATGACACCAACCTGTCCTTATTCAGTGATACTATGGCAACCATAGCAACTGTGTCAAATCAACAAAGTAATGTGTCAAGACTACCGGTTTCAGTGGAAGAATGAGCTCAGAGCACTTGAAGGAAATCATACAAGACAAAGTTCAAATCCATAAGGTAGATAAGAAATGGCCCATTGTTCTCTGCTATTTTTACTCTTCAGGCGATGGAGTTTTGAGCCAGTCATACTTTCTCACCAACTCTTCACCAAAAACGCTGCTTCTACATATAGCTGGCCCAACCCCCCTCCTTCTCTACCTGCTGGCTTCGTGAAGTTCTTCCTGAGAATGATGGACACAGTACACTAGTCACAGGGACTGCTCCAAAAAACACTGTGGTAAATGTACTTTTACCGATTTTTTTTTACCTGTGGACTGACTACCTTGGCATGGCGTTGGTGAGGATAAACACAGCTCTTGCACACTGCTTTCTAAGATGACAATTAATAAATGTCAGTAATGCTGATCAGTATTTTTAATTCTTCTTCCATGCATGTGTCAGTTCGAGTCCTAGTTCCTCTCATCCTCAGTAACACAACTCAGAACAAAAGTGAGTGACCTGACTACGTCATTAGGGGAATAGATTTAGTGAAACACTGGGAGACTTCACTCAAGAAAGTGTAATGGGAGCCTGGCATTTTCCTATTCCTTCAGAAACATAAATGCAAAATGCTGGAGGGCACACATGAGCGAGTTCTTAATGAACAGACCTCTGAAGATGTGTTGTCATGCTCATATCAGGAGCAATAGGACTATGCTGGTGTTCTCTGTAATATCCAAATACTTTTTTGCCGTATATACATTTTACCTAAGAAAATACCAAAATGGCTAGTCAAAAATACCAAAATGCTACATCCATGCTGTAAACAAACACTCCTGTGTACTGAACTGGCAGCATCACTAAAAAGCCTTCTCTTTTAAAAATGTGTTACTGTGATTACGAATTACAGATCCACCAGCTTTTCACAATGCTCTGATCCTATGGTGTTGACAGTACGCTAACCCAATGGTACTGGGGGCATCAGATTGGAAAATCAGATTCTAGGGTATACGTTTTGCTGCCCTTTGTAAAGTGCTGCCCTATGCGACTGCCTGTTTCACCTGTATGGCCATGACGGCCCTGTGGGCATAAATGACAGGACTTCAGAGGTCTATAGCAAAGAATCAAGCTAAACGTCTAAAAATGTTAAATATGTTTATAGTCATTCAAGCAGACTTCCTTTAAATTTAGCAACATGGAAAATCATTGTTCTAGCGCTAAACAGGTATTGCGCCGCAGGACGTTAGCATTATGGCTGCTGGGTGCTGATTGGTTGGAAAACTAAACAGCTCATTGGCTGAATAAAGCATTTTGCATTCACAGATGTCATGAATGAACATAAAGCAGTTATAAAGTTCTAGAGGACAGGACGTAGAGGATAAAGCGTTTAAATATATAACAGCAGTGTTTAATTATTTAATGCTGTTCTATGTTGCATCACTGTAGCACAGCAGCAAGTCAAATGCTAACTGAAATGACCTAACAGCTAACAAAAATGCCAATATATTGCTTAAATATATAACTTACAAATAATGATCAAATGCTAGCATAGATGACTTCTGTAAAAACGTGTTGTTCATCTGCCATTTTTAATAAAATTTAGACCAATAACCAGATCATATTTGTCAGTTGGTTTTAATTCTGGAATAAGTGTTCTTGTTTCCTTGGGTACTGTTTCCGTGCCTACGATGCTGTAGGATGTTATTATTTTTTTTCATTTTGGCGTTTAAAGCGGCACTTAAAAGCTCCCTCCGTGCGAAGACATGGATGTGGCCTCTGCAGCGATTTCCTGAGATACAAGCACGGCCGAACGGCGGAGAAGAAGAGAGTCAGACGTGAGTTCAAATGCATTTGTTTATTACGTTGTCATATGATTGTACTGTGGTCGTAATAAACACTGAGCTACTTAAGATAAGCCAAAAAAAAAAACTAGTAAAAAAAAACAGGTATGACTGATAATGTAATTTACATGATCAATTTACACATACAGTGTATGTGTAGTATCATTCTTCATTTCTGAAGTCGGGCTTCCAGCACAGTTTCAGGATTCAAGATTCAAGATGTATGTCACATACACAATTATATACTGTCAACTATTTACTGAATCACCTCTGAAACAATAACTAGAAAACAGAAAATGGTGATTTCTATGCAAGTTTGTACACACCTGCTCATCCAGTATTTTTTGTGGATTTGGGACACAGCCCTGTCTGTCTGTCCAGCAGATGGGGACACTGCTACTCTGGTTGAGCTGAAACCCCGCCCACAAACCCATCCGCGCTCTCTGATTGGTCGAAAGAAACGTTCTCAACTCTCTGTGAAACTTTTTGTTCGAGGTGGAGATTTACCAGACTGTTTACTATGACTGTTTTTATCATTATAACAACTTAAAACACTAAACAGAGGCAAACTTTAAGTGTAGAAAGTCATTCGGTTTGTCGACATTGCTTGTTGTGGTCTTTTTTAAAAAGACTATTCTAATTTTGTGCTTTGTTTTTGGAGCCACACTGGTTGTAAACCGAGCGGGATTAACGTTACTAAGGTTACTAAGGTTACCATGTCATTCCGAGAGGGTAAAACAACTCAGGAGCTCAACATGGATTCTGAGATTAAGACTAAACTCGTGTTTAAAGGGAAAGGGACTGTTCTTAACTCCAGAGCAATGTGCAGAGTCTGTGACCGGTTGTTCAGGGAGCCCAAAATCCTCCCTTGCCTCCACACTTTCTGTGCCGACTGTATTCGGCAGATCGAACCGTTCTCTGCTCTGGGAGCTGAAGGTAAGAAGCCGTGGTCCGGAGATGAAGGTCCGGGACGCAGCCCACTCCCAGTGACGGTTCTGTGTCCCGAGTGTGACTCCGAGGTGGACCTCCCCTCATCAGGCGTGGACGGGCTGACCACCGACCACCTGGCCCTGGACGAGGTGTTCATGGAGACCCTCGTGATGGAGGACAGCGTCCTGTGTGACTTGTGCAGTGACAGCAACGCAGGGAACCGGTGTGAGGTGTGCTGCGTTAACCTCTGTGACTTCTGTAGCCAAGCTCACAGGTCAGTATGAGCGCATGTTCATGTTCCTTAATGTTTTTGTAATTAGGGCGGATCTACACTATATGGACAAAAGTATTGGGACACACCTGTTTTCCAGATTTTGTGCTAGGCCCCATTACAGTGAAGGGCAATTTTAGTGCTTCAGCATACCAAGACATTTTGGACAACACCATGCTGGACAACTTTGTGGACGCAGTTTTTTTCTATTCCAGCATGACTGTGTCCCAGTGCACAAAGATGGTTGGATGAGTTTGGTGTGGAAGAATTTGACTGGCCCGCACAAAGCCCTGACCTCAACCCCATCCAACACCTTTGGAATAAACTGGAACAGAGATTGTGAGCCAGGCCTTCTCGTCCAACATCAGTGCCTGACCTCATAAATGCTCAGCAGAATGAATGGGCTCAGATTTCCGCAGAAACACTCGAAAATCTTGTGGAAAGCCTTTCAAGAAGAGTGGAAGTTGCTATAGCTGCAAAGGGGGACCAACTCTATATTAAAGTCTGTGTATTTGAATGCAGTGTCATCAAAGTCCCTGTTGGTGGAATGGTCAGGCGTCCCAATACTTTTGTCTATATAGAGTAACATTGCCACGAACCCCTGGGGCGTATTTGTTATTGTTTCTATTAAAAAAGAAAACCCTGCTCCACTCTTATTTTTTCTTTTTCATGCTGATCTGTCTCAATCATTTAAAGAGGGGTGTGAGAGACGAGTCTTGGAGCACTGTCGATCAACATTTTACCTCATTTAATACACCTTGTTCGACTCATCAGCTAATGACACTATATGTCCAAAAGTTTGTAGACACCTGCTCATCCAGTATGTTTTCCAAAATCAGCGTGCTGCAGCCACAGAGGGCCCAATATTGTTGGCCTTGCTTTCCTATGGAGATTACTCCAAGCTATGTGTGCAACTGAAAACCAGTGTCAGTAATGACTGCACCTTAAAGTAACTGAAAGTAGCATTAGACATGCAGTGTAGCAAAGAGGAAAAACACTAAATTTTTCAACCAGTGTCTGGGCCCTGTGAATTAAATGAGTAGAAACTGCAACATTCAGTCTTTACCTATTTAATTTGCCTATGATGTACAGCAACCAAAAGTTCTTGTCTTGGCCCTTCGAGATCTCTTGCCACCTCGGGACCCTTGGTTTTGCCTCAGCTGTGACCATCTACAGCCTTCATATGACAGCCTTGGCTTATAGCATTGAGTAAGTACATAATTAATCATTGCTGTTCTTTACAGGAGACAGAAGAGGACATCCAGTCACACTATCCATAGCTTGGAAGAATTAAAGTCTAGAGGTCGTCTCTCGAGGCCTGTCTTGTGCTCGCTACATCCGGATCAGGAGCTCCGTCTCTTCTGTGAGCCCTGTGACCTTGCTGTTTGCCTAGAGTGTGCCGCCGCATTTCACCGGGACCACCAGTGCAGCCCAACTTTTGACGTCATTAACCGGCACGGTGATCGTATCCGGGAGTTGGTTTCTGGGAGTCTGCGGCCTCGTCTCGATCGCCTTGAGGAGGCGCTGAGGCGTGTGGAGTTATCCAAGGAAGTCCTAAAGACTCGCACTGAGGTGCTGGCAGGTGAGATTCGCGCCTTTGCCCGGGGCTACGCCAGTGCCGTGGAGGCCCACTGCTGCTCTCTGCTGCGCACTCTGGAGGAGCTGAGGCTACAACGCCGCAACCAGCTTAACCTGCAGAGTGTCCAGCTGCAGCAGGCGCTGACCGACGCTCGAGGAGGCGTGGAGTTTGCCGAACGCTTGCTCACATGTGGCTCAGAAGCAGAGATCCTCAGCGCCAAGGGAGTTACCATGAGGAGGATAATAAGCTTACTGGAGTGTGGCTATGACCCACACCCAGCCACTGTTGGCCATGACAATGGTGGCAGTATGTACTTTTTACCACAGGAGAGCGCTGGGCAGGTGGATGGCTTCCCCATGGTGGGTGTCCTGCATGCCAAGACAGTAGACCCCAGCAAATGTTTCATCCAGGGAGAAGGTGAGGACAGTAGTTCAAGAGAGCTGTTAGGTGTAGTTTATCTTTGAAGCATTACTCTTTACTCAACGTGCATAAAGTGCAAACAGACAGACCACAATACAACAGGAAGAAGTTACACAAGTTAAAATGTAGTCACTTTGGACCACTATAGATCACTCGTTCATATTGATCTTGATACAGTGAGCTCTGGAGAACTTACAGAGGGTGCAACTGTAGCAGGCATAAATGCTCTCACTTCTAGAGGGCATAATGCTGACACACTCTCATGTTCTTATTTGGATTTGCTCCAAACCACATTCTTGAAAATAAAAAACACTTCAGCTGATGCACCAAGTATTTCAAGTAGTTCTGTGTTTAAACATCTTACTTTTCCAGGCACTGGAGATACACGCACAGGCACTCGCACGCCTGGGGGAATGGAATGTTGGGAACACTAGTAGATGACATTCCTGGTTACCATGGCAACTTTTCAGTTGGTGGTGTCAGTCCTGGTTTCCTTTGCTGTGTTTCAGCATGTAGAGGTTCAGTCACCAACCAGACTATTAACTGGCGTGAAAAGTAAATAGATGTGGCCCTAACAAGAATTTTAGTTTTAAGGACTTTGATTGTTTTGCTTGTTTATTTTACAAATGAGTAGTGTTCAAGTAGAATTGGCACAGAGATTGCCATTATTGGTCCACTCAGTAGAATATAATATTGTTAAAATACTGAAGTATGTGTGCTTATAAGCCCTCTGTAGTTGGCGTGTAAACAGTAAATTTGAAGAAAATAATTGAATGTTTCCTTTAATGTTATATTTGTGTTTCTGTTGTTACTGAATTTTAGAGGAGCATTTGAGTGAAATCCTTTGTCATCAGCTTGTTGGTGCATATTGCTCCTATGTTATACTTTCAAAGTCTAGTTGTTAATGCAGTTTGAAATATAGGTGACTAGAGGTTGGCTTCTCATTCATGCGGTAAACCTAGTCCCGGTCCAAATTGCATTGCTAATGCTTCATCAATGGACGTTTTTTTAGTCTAGTCTTAGTCTTAGTTTTGGAGTCTGACCCTAAAATTTTACACTATTCAGTTCTGTCTCCAGCAAATCACTTAAAATTAAGTGCCCATAACATAAAAATGCTGCTAGCAATTGGCATCTGAAATACAAAATATTTCTAGTTTCTATAGATGGATGATCTTGGTGATTTTGTACCACTTCAACTGGATGTTTGAGGTCAGTGATAGAGTAATATACAAAACAATAAATGCAGTAATAACGTCTTTTAACACTAAACCCCGTCATTATCTACCTCACACCAAGTCTTCAAGGGTCAATTTCCCAGACCCATTAAGTCCAGACTAAAAAGAATGTCTAATGGCAATTCACCATTGCGACAGCAAATCCAAGACTGGACTTTATCCACATCTGGGAAAGCAGCCATGTGTGTACAGTGTATTAGGTCCACCTTAGTACAATAAGAGAGGTGTTTGATGAGAGGAGATGCTGGTGTTATGTTTATGTACCTTAATCCTTTAAACATATTTAGTATGTGGTAATCCACAAGGTCGTGCTGTGAAACCACAGGCTCAGATTTAAGTTGCAGGTCAGGCTGGGTGTCTGAGGGCAGCTACAGCTATGAAGCTGGAATTTGTCACAGACAGCTGCAGCTGTAATTAAGACAAAGCTCGAAAGCCACGTGCCTGCAGTCTGGATCCATTCAATCTGCTAAACTTCAACCAATAAATATAACGGGATGTAAAAATTAGAAAGAAGTTCTAATGCCCATTCTAAAGAACTTATTAATGCTGTGTTAATGCTGCTTCAATACTCTGTGCTTTTTTTGCTTTGTTATAGTCATAAAAGTTTTAAAAGCCTGTCAGTCCCAGGATGTATCTGGAAAATTGTCTCCTGCTGCACTAAAGACCTGTGTCAGCCCCAACTGTCTGTGATCAGCTGTGCACTCTGTGACCTGCAGGTGTCCAGCAGGGTGTGGAGGGTCAGAGGGCTGAGTTCACACTTCTCTGCAAGGACTCTGCAGGGGAGCCAATGGGTAAAGGAGGAGACCCTGTGCTAGTCAGCATAGTCCACAAGGACAGGAAAGACTGGTGAGTCTGGCCCCCTACTGCCTGTGTCCATGCCTTTAAAGTAGTGGTTATACTTACGTCAACTGGCCAACCACAAATATGACATTTATTAACCGTTTTTCCCAGCAGCCATAAAAAGCAATCACAAAATATTTGTAAAAGAATAGTTTTAGAGGTCCCATAGTTTCTCCAGTATTGTTGGAATAGATTTTCATGAAAATGTGTATGATTTTAAAAACCTATGAACTGGATAATTGACTTGATTGAGTGAGCAATCAAGTCAGCATTTGGTTTAATTAGAAGATTTTGAAATGAAGCTGCAGTTGTGCTGTCTGTTTTATCTCAGCACAGCTGTCTTTCTGGAGAGGTGGGCATTGTTTTCACAGCAGGGGGTTATCACTCCCCCTCTTTCACCTCACATTTCTCGTTAGCAGCTCAACACAGCATTTCACACACACGGACCCATCAGTGTCCTAGTTCTGACAAGTTATGCTGAAAATTATTTTAATTGATTAAATATCTCCTAGCTGATTTTCTTTCTGGTGGAATGGCTGCTTGAGGGCCTGCAGAACCAACTACTGTTTACTTTAATTCAAGTTTTTCCAAAATGTTCCTTCAGTTTGCTCTGATGTCCCCTGACTCTGTCACTGATCCGGACTTCAAATCCAGACTTTGATCCAAACCCGGATCTTTGTCCTGCATTTTGCAGTCAGACATGACTTTTTTCATGACAGAAACCTTTGCTACTGCCCCTGTTCTCTCCCTTCTGTCCTACTGCTCCTCTCCTTCTCCTACTCCTAGACAGTAGATAACATCTGCTCCAACGTCATCAAATTTGATCCCAGCTATTGATGAACTAAGCCAATCACAACTTCGGCCCTCCCCTGTAACTCCTTGTAGCCCATTTTTTGTGCCACACAGGTCCAGCCTATTTATAATCATGTGGCATTCTCTTCTGTGTTTTTACTCAGCTTTACATCAAATTATTCAGCTTTACATCAACGTACAAAATACACTGAGAATTTTAAAAACACAAACCAAACACAGTTGGATTCCACTGGATTGTGCATCCCCTCTGGGGGAGAATACAATTATCTCACTCAAGAGATCTTTCAAGATTTCCTGGTGTAACATACGCCTCAGACACTTCTGCTCAAATATACTTTGGCAGGTGTTTGAGTAGCTTCTCTTGTCAATCACAAAACCAGTCACAAAACAAGTTTACAGCTCACAGAGGAGAGGAGGAGGATCCATAGGCAAAAGCAGTAGCTTGATGGTTCCAGGATGCAGCCTAGGTGGCCATTCACATCCACTGGTTAGTTCACTAACCAGTTCCTACAAAGTCCAGTAATGGAATCTGGATTCAAGGTCCAGAGACTTGTGCACAAATAATATGGAAAAAATCTTCATACTTTTTATTCAGAGCAGTCTCTTACATTTACTAAACTGAGTCATTTGCAAACTCCCAATTTAATGCCCCTGATTTATTTATACAAGTTCTTGTAATTGAGTGAAACAGTTCATTATCAATTAGTTTGCGGTCGACATATAGTCAAACCTCTTTTTTGTGTATTAATAAACAAAATTACTGCCTATTATTCTTGAATTCATATATTTTTACACACAGTTAATATTTCTTTCAGAACTTTCCTGAATGACATTCCAGTTTGGTCTGTAGTGTATGTAACCACTGTCAGTTGTGCAGTAGTGTAATACCAGCAAGACCTTGCTATGAGTTATCTGAGTCTGGGAGTTAGATGGGGCTATAGATCTACTTGCCAGAAATACTTGTCTGGTTGGGGACTTCTGCCTATAGATAAATGTTTCTATGGTCTGTCCATGTAGTTCTGTATGGTTTGTGTCTGTCTTTCCCCAAGAAATAATGCGTCTCCAGTGTTATGACTCTGGAGTAGTAGAGACAGGTAAGACTTCTAAGTGACATTTCAGGTTACTACAACAGTCTTTGCAGCAGTCAGTCATTTGTCGTTGCATGGCAGAGAAAGGAGCTGTCTGTGAGTGTGGATTACATAAGCACATCTGTTTCATACCATGAAGAGATGCAGAGTGACACTTTCTCTCCAGTCTGAGGGGAGAGAAAACAGTGTGATGGCACAGAGCGGCTACTTGGAGAAATGAGCTTGACCAGTTGACCTGACTACTACTGTACTTTTGGCTGAAAAGAAGTTAATTATTAGAATAGGGTTGCAAGGATTAACCGGTTTGACTATTAACCACAGTGTGAAACATTGCGGTTAATCCACCGTTAAGACTTCCCTAACACCGCCCAAAAAAACAAACAAACAAACAAAAAAAAAAACGCCAGAACCAAAGACATATAATAGCGCGACCCGCACCGACAAAAACAATAGTGCGAGTCAGCCACCACCGGGACTGCTCTGTATCCACCTACGAAGCGCTGGAAGTCTCCTGTGTGGGAATGCACATGCACATGCAGAGGAGCTCTCAATGCTGTCAGCAGTAGCAAAAAAGTACTTGTGCATTCCAGCTACTAGCGTCCCCT
>JBBPCZ010106059.1:0-10819 GCA_037974445.1 Brycinus macrolepidotus
TAAAAAAGTCAGGATTGTGGCATTTCCCTACTTTTCCAATACAAATGGAAGGTGCGCTGCAGGAACAGTAACAGCAGCAATCCTGAAGTCTGCATTTTGTTTGTATTTTTGTCCAGGTTTATAGATCTTTCTGCCTTGACGGTTTACATTCATGTGTGTGAGGAACTCATGTCTGTTATTAACGTAAACAAGCCTTTTAAACGACTCACATCCTAATCAGTAACGTCACGTGATCCACTTGTGTCATGGACGACGACAACAACAAATGAATGAACCAGGAGCACAAACCTTCAGCGCAAAGATTAGCACTGATCAGCTGTTCATGATCAGGGAAGAGGGTGAAAAGGGCCAGGAGTTTTTATGCATATGCGGTTCACGTTAGCCGTTGCTGCTACACCTTAAACATGATATGACAAAATAAAATGTGCGTGCATGGGGTGGGGTGAGCTGGTGGACATGCATCTAACCACTCTCATTAAGATATAAAACCACATGTGAAAGTGGCTCAGATATGATTTGACAAAGCTCTGAAAAGATCTTGATCACATTAAGGCAAGCAATTCACTTCAGCCATGTAATGTGAATGTACCTGTAATTGGTGATTAATGCTAATTGGTGGGGTGTGAATTACTTTTTGGCTCAGTTAGCCTTGTTGCTCCAATGCAAAACCAAGAAGGCAAATTTAGGTACAGAAATGGGTTTTGTGCAAATTGGCAAACTGTTTTTAATGGCATAAAGCTATGCTGTAAGGACACCAGTATAACCATAACAACAAAGCGTATGGCAAACTGTAATAATGCTGTAGTTGTTTTTCTGGTGGAAATAATCCACAACTGCACTTGGTGAAACAGTGTAACAGTTCTAATTTTATTTGAGTGCATAGATGATGTAAACATGTTTAATTCAGGTGTCACATAATTCTGTTATCAGACATCACGGTGTCTACAGAGCAGAAGCTAATTACGTCCCTTTAATTTTTCCCCTTCACCAGTTGATTGATTGAAGGCAAGCATGTGAATCAAAAACACTGAAACACTAAGTACCAGTCTCCAGAGCACAGATTAAGCTACGGGGGCTCTGAACTACACAGTGAAAGGAAAGCTTTCAACCTAATCTGCTGCATCTGTAGCACACTTACACTTATTACAGACAATAATTCCCAATGTAAGTAGCAAAGAAGAGAGAACCCACTGACTCAAAACACAAGGGAAGCTAGTTGTTTCATTAGCTGTCCATTAGCTTCTATTATAAGCATGTTTTGAGTCAGGTGGGTTTCTGTTCTTTACAGAGGACTGCACTGAAATTACTTTCTGCAATAATCGATCAGATGCAGCAGAGGGGAAGGTAGGTTGAAAAATGTTGCAGTATTCCTAGTTCCTCTAATGAGGATTCACTGCTGAAAACCCAGAACAAAGACTGGCCCAGGAGAAGCGCTTAGAATGGGTCAGAGGCAGCAAACATAGAACACAGACACAAAAACATACACAGACATTCATAACACACATTCAGTGTGTTCATAAAATTAAAGAATCCCATTGATGGGAAAATGTAAAAAAAAAAAAGAAATAAAGTGACATTTCAGACTCACACAAACATACGTGTACATACATACATACACAACTATAATTGACAAAACTGGCTTCTGACATCCAAAGGCAGTGCACATCATTTCAGAGAAGATAAAGATTTAGGACAGTCAATATTACTGATAAAGTAACATTACATTATTACAATATATTAAAGAATGTTATGCCATTAGCTCAATATTATATTTCATGTGTGCTATTC
This sequence comes from Brycinus macrolepidotus, assembly GCA_037974445.1. Taxonomy (NCBI): domain Eukaryota; kingdom Metazoa; phylum Chordata; class Actinopteri; order Characiformes; family Alestidae; genus Brycinus; species Brycinus macrolepidotus. The sequence goes on from JBBPCZ010106059.1 coordinate 1,789, forward strand.
AAATCCCTGTGACATCTACAGGATCCCTTATGACATCTATATATTTTTTATTTATTTAAAAATCTCACTCCGTTTTCTTACTAATGTCCTCTCCCCCAGAGCGTCAAGTACCATCCAGTTCCCTTTGTCACTATGGGGACTGTGGATAAGCCGTCATTTCATTGCACACTATCAACAGTAAATGCATACTATCATTTCATTACAGTATTAAGGCTTTTAGTCAAAGAGGAATTCTGCAGGTTTTCTAAAATTACATAATTACATGGTTAAGGGTTTGGTGTGAAGTGCTTAATTCTGGAGAAACTTACCAAGTCAGAATTGTTTACTGAGGTGGTGAATGGAACCAGAGATCGCCCCTAAAAGCTCTCTCACAGAAAGTTATTACATGAAATGGTTATGAATGCGCTGCCTGATGACTGAGACCTTGTTTTACCAGAGTTTTGAGGAGGTTTTGGCCTAAAACTGAATCTGTTCATGGAGGAGGCATACATTCAGGGTGCTGTGTGGCAAAATAGTCCCCAAAGAAAACTGATTGTGTTCAAATTTGGCACTATTTTACTACCATCAACAGTCCATGTAAACACTCAGAAGACACATGTAGGTTCACTTGGTGGGTTTATAATTGTGTTCCATTCACCCCGGTTCCATTCCCCATTACCGTAAAGTAAGTTTCTTAACAATTAACCATTTCACACCAAACCCACTCTGAATGACTAACATTTTTGTTTACATTTTAACAAATGAAAGCTTAGATAAAGCCCCTTTTAAAAGAATGACCCAGTATTTTTTAACCTAATCCCTATCTGCCATGTCTGTAACTGAAAGAACACTTATAATTAAAGTCAGTGGTCACTTGGTTTTCTGTTCTTTTCTAAGAAAAAGGAAATGAGTCAAAATTGTCTGTAGTAACTGACCATATTATAAATCTGTGGCAGATAGAGGCTAGCTTGGAAAAAAAATGCTGTAATATTCCTTTAATAGAGGAGTCATAAAAAAGAAAGAACTCGACTATATAATAATCTAGATAACAAATTTCTCTGATCATTAGGAAGATTGTGTGTTTGTCAAACAGTAAGAGACTAGGAGTAGTGACGAGAGATCACTTGAAAATTGATGTGGAAACTAATACTGGATCAGTCCTCCATTCTAAACCACACACACATGACAAATACATCATACAAACAGCAAAGATCTCATACAGAGTCCTGCTGAAGCAGAAGTGCTCTTAGGATCCATGGGAATGCTTAAGAAGAACCCCTTCACCTGAGGTAGGATGTCAAAAGTGAGAATAATACTGGAAAAAAGTTTATCTGCCACATTTGTTTAGTCGATTACCACAGACAGCAATTTTGAAGCAGTTCCCCGTATTCAGGGAAAAAAAAGAAAACTTGCTGTCTCAACATTTATAATGGAAGCCAACAGGCAGCTGCTGAATATTTGTGCACATTTTGGTAGATTTCTTTAAAGGAATTTGTACATTAAGCTGTAGATCTATAGAATTTATTCTATAAGAAATGAGAATAACTTTCCAGAGAGTAAAATATGTGGTAAATTCACCTGATCATCGTGGATCTTAAGCTAAAGCTACCATAACCAGACCTGTTTGTTAACTGCATTGCTCCAGTGTTGAAAAAGTTGGATAAAACTTTTCGGCGAGACAGTCTCTCATGTTTGCCTCATCCTAGCACCTCAGAGTTGCTTTATGTATTTCAAGCTATTCAGCAACAGCCTATTGGTTTCTATTATAAGAGTTTCTACTCTTAGGTTTTCAGTGAATTTCAGTGAAGTTTGCTTAAAAACGGCTGTCCATGGTAATCAGCGGTATTATAGAGATACATCAGAAGGTGACTAGGCTGAAAAAGCCAAAACATTCCAAATCTAATCTTAGACTAGTTTGAAAATTTAAAGGCAATTCTTCACCAAACACTGTTTAATCCAGGACTGGCAGAGTGAGAGTCAGTAACCCTTGCTCTGAATTATGTGAACGACATCACGCGGCCACCAACTTTCACTTAGCTTCAGCCAAGTGAATCTGCTCTTGCTGGAACTTTACTGTAAATTATGCAATGTTTCTATACTGGTGAAACATTCTGTCTAGCACTTGCTGTGTTGAGGTTAAAACAAAAATTGTGCTCTAACAGAATTCTGCAAGACTGGTTTGGGTAATGCAGCAAAAACTGCTGGCGTGTTGTTTGGGTCTTTTCCGATGCGCACGTGATGAAGGTCTAGGTGTCGGTCGCTGAAATTTGGCCGTAAAGTCATCTGCCCTGATCTTGTGACAGAAATGGCACATTGGTGATTCACGTTCATTGAAATAAACCAGAGGCATCCACACAAACCCACACCGACCAATTAGATCAAAGCTCTGAACTCCAGTGGGCTGATGGGAGTTATAGTCTATTGTCGGCTCTTCCTGTTGGCTACCTGTTGTTGCTATGCCGTTGCCTTGACGTCTGGTGTTCAGAGAGCCACTGACGGCAGATGTCTCGCATGATCGTGTCGCCCGAGTTTTCGGCAGCTTGAAGGACGTCCTGCACCAGTGGTCCCGCTTTAGACACGTCCAACTTCACGGCTAAGAGGTAGGCCGCCCTCAGCTTACTGCACTGCAGATAGGCCTTTATCTACACACACACACACACACACACACACACACACATACACATAGCATCAGACTACACTCAAGGGGTGCAACGCTGATGTGAACAGAGATCATTTAAAGATCATTTAAATTCTAAGATAAGATGGTAATAGGTTTTGGTGAATAAAACACATAAATGTCTAATATATATAAATGAATAAAAACTGGACCTCAGGGGGGAAAAAAAATATGAAATTCAAGAAAAATGCAGGATATAGGCCCTTTAAAATAATTCTGAATTGTACCAAATTAATTGAATCCAAATTAAAAAGTCATAATAAAATCTAATTGTTAATTCAGAGATTTCAGGCACTTTCATTTGCTCCACTGATTTGCACACATGTGTATCTGACACAACGAGAACAGACAGGAATTCATGAAGGAACAAAGAGGCAGACAGGAGTCTTACCTTATTCTCTGTTGTTTTACACTCTAAAATCAGAGACTCCAACTCTTTGGCCTGGACAGAGAATAGACAACAAATTACCCAAAACAGAGATTACTCAAAAATACACATTACAGTACATGCACCGATGCCTAAATGATACCCTCCAAACTCTTGAGGACACACATGGGGAGTTTGGGTTGGTCTAGCTTCCAAAAAAAAACCAAGCGTCTCAACGGAAGACTGCTGACTTGTAATTAACTGTTCACAATCCATAATCATATTCAACAGGATACAGAAGATGAAAGGCATTTTCCATCAAGAAACATTTGAAAAGGTATGATGCATACAATCACTAATCATAAAGTCAAACACTAAATGTTTAGGTAATGCTTTAACTGAAGGCCCCTATTTCACAAGGAACGCATTACGGCAGTCAAAATGTGACTATAACCATAGCTTACATCAGTTTGTCTTATATAAAAAAAGCCAATGTTTGCCTTTAATGTCAAAGCCAAAAATCTATTTACACCATTTTCCCATGGTCAAATGTGGTCAAATTTTATTCATGCAATGTATATTTATAGACAACAGTTCATTATACAGAGTTAGAAACCATAAAATCAAGTCTAATAGAGTTTACTGAACGACTCGATGCAGTTTAAGGAAAGCGTGTGATGATTTAAGCGACTGGCATACAGTGTATATCTGACTACTGTCGGGCTGAGGTCAGGGGGACCTTGCTCATGTTAACTCACATCAGCAGGACTTTTCTCTGCAACTGACACACAGCTGAGAACGATAGCATCACAATCGCTTTTAGTGGCTGTGCCTGACTCGCCCACACACTTTAGCAGCTGCCGAATGCCCTGGTACTGCCGCTGCCTCACCAGCCGCTGGCCCACACGCACATACACTGCAAGTGCCTCTAACTGGAAGTCCTGCAGAGACAGTGAGTGAGAGAGACAGAAAGAGAGAGAGAGAGAGAGGGAGGTCTTTATCATGAAGTGGAAAATCCTGAGGGATCCTGTGATTTTCACAATAAACTAGTCATCAATATTCACCATTCACATAGGTGGAGTTTGAGGGGGTGCAGACAAAATATAAAACGTTTTCATTAATCCCCCAAAGCAGAAAACTCTGGGAGAAGGGGAAGCCCCTTTGGTTTCCTCTTACCTGTATGACTCGATAAGCAATGCCAAATCCCTCCTCAATGTTCTTCCCTCCTAACATCACCTGCAGAGAAAGGAAACATACAAGGCATGATTTACATTAAAAAATGTCAGTACTGGAAATAAAGCAACAGCTTGAAGTTATTTGTAAAACAAAGAGTTTCTGTACTAAAATCTGAAGCCACTGTAAAGTGCTCAATATATTAAAAAACAGGTCTGCACACATAAATTGGTTGCTCTAAAACATAATAAAGTTATTAAAAATCATTACATTGCTCATGGAACAATCTTTGGTCATTACGTTGCTAGGTAACCATGGCAACCTACTGTTAAAGGGCCCATATCCTACATTTTTCTTTATATGTTTTCCTCTGTTTTACACTTTCACTTTTATATCAGTGTATTGCAATTATTATTAAATATATTACATTATTTATTGAACAGTTGAATATCATAATGTATTTTGGCTTCACATTGTGCTTTAATCATGATAAAGCCACTGCAATGCATGGCCTCTTATTGATTCATCGACAAATACTGATGTTGATTTGTGAAACATATATACTGCACTTGGACAAGGATTTTACTGGGAAAGTGTATAATAAAAAAATAGATGTTAGCAAAATCCCTACATGTTTACTATCTCATTTGATGTGTGTGTGTGTGTGTGTGTGTGTGTGTGTGTGTGTGTGTGTGTTTGTGTTGTTTCAGCTTACTTTGCAGGCCACGTCCACCTTCATGGAGCTTGTTCCGAAGAGAGTGGGTGGGGCACTGTTACCTGCTGGGGTGGGGCTTATAGCTGATCTAGAGGGTGAGGAGCTTTCGCAGCGTTGTAGGAAACGCGTCACTTCCAGCTGCACTTCGATGGTGTTTATGTGTCTGGAAAAAAAAAATTACATAACATGCTTTGTTACTATAGCAACTAAGATGAGGCAGAAGAGATGCACTAAAGAGATCAGTCTTTAAATAGACTCAGCATCCATTTTATTAGAACAATTCTCAGCACAGCAGTGGCACGGTAGTGTGTGTTACTGGTAAGAATGTTTCAGTTATAATGGTGTTGCTGAGGTTTTTACAGCCATCAGTGTCATTGCTACATTGAGAGAGGTCCACCACACAAAACTATGCAACCAAGAGTGGCTCTGTGGTCACAAACTGCTCACTGATGAAGGGCTAGAGGATACCTAAATTGAGTTGGATGAGTTACAGTCTCTGTACACCAGCAAGGTGGAGCTTTAGGAAGACAGGGGTTTCAAATTAAGTGAAATGTTCCCTTGCCCCAAGTGTAGACCCTAAGTCAAAACCTGTGGTGTTTGAAGTTTCCTTTTTTATGGAGGTATGAGGCTAATGCAGCTAATAAGTAATGAAATGAGCATAATGCAAACTACATGCCTGAATCAGCAAACACTTAATACATCAGCATCATAGCTCCAGTGCAAATGTAAAGAGGTAAACTTTGCAAACATATCATGTTATGAAGGCAAAACATGAGTGTGATAAGTGCTCCCTGACCTGGAGACATCGTTGGAGCTCATCTTCTTCCTGAAGGACGAAGAAGTGGAGTGGGATTTCCTGCGGTTCTGCTGCTCCTGCAGGTACGTCCTCAGGTGTTCCTTGGCCCGAACCAGCCAGCGCTGATGCTCACCCAGCTGCAAGTAGGACTGAGCGCCGTGCGTAAAGAACCGGATACATGTCATTGCAGCTCGAACATGGTCCTTTTAAAACATATAGACACCAATCACACGTTCAGTACAATTAGCTGGAAGAGTTTTCAACCATTGAGTAAAAAAGTCTTAGCCCTCTTTGGTATATATGCACTGCAATCACCTCTTACTCTTTAATTATTTCAGTGAAGTATAAACATGCTGCAAGTAGTGCAGATGCTTGACTTTCAGTTCATTTTTACGTGTCACTGTATTACAGTGAAAAATTATGTCTTGTTTTTGTGGAACGAGAAATCTTTACATTTTTGCCACGTATTTGTAAGTATAGAGACTCTAAACTTATGATGAATGCAAATCAAGCGTGTTTATTTATTATGTATTATTAGTTATTTTAATTTCAACTCCAATATTATCTAACATGTAATTCCCTTAACAACCAAAGCACCATTGGGACCGATGCCTGTGTGATTCAGTGTGTATGTATGTTGTACACTACCATCATAAACTGCTGCAGCTGGTACAGTGTGTGGTAATGGCCTCTGCGCTGGAGTAGCTGGCAGGCTGATATGAGGTATCGTCCCCAGTTCTCCAATGTTGGGTCCAGAGTCTCTAGCAGTGCCTGGAGAACCCCCAAACGCCCCCTCTCCAAACAGGGCTGCAGGATACCCTCCAGAAACACGTCTTCAGGAGATTCCTTCAGGGGACAGAGACAGAGGTAGACAGCCAGGACTGAGTTAAAGTGATAGTTTAAGGAAAAATCAAATTTAGGCCATTTTTCCAGATTTAAAAAAAATTTATTTGATCAGCCAAGACATGTTTGGTATTGGAGATTTGCTTAGCTAGCTTAAATCCCATCAATTATGCTCGCATGCTTAATCATTGCATATTTGCTTCAAAATGGACAAACGTACAGACAAAATTCAGACTTTAAGATGACTACTTCTACAGTTTTTAGCAATGCTATGTACTTTTGACAGATTTTTACATACACCAATCAGCTACGACATTAAAATTACTGACAGGTGAATAAAAATATTATTAATTATCTTTTTACAAACTATGTTGTTATATGTTAGGCAGCAAGTAAACATTTTCTGTTGAAGTTGATTAGCTGGATGCAGGAAAAAGCAGCTGGTGGCCTAGTGGTTAGGGCGTTCACCCTGTGATCAGAAAGTCGTGGGTTCGAATCCCAAAACTGCTAGTGGCATCTCTGAGGTACCGTTGAGCAAGGTACCGTCCCCACACACTGCTCCCCGGGCACCGTGTTCCTGGCTGCCTGCTGCTTCACTTGGTGAATGGGTTAAATGCAGAGGAAGAATTTCGTGCTGTTCGCACTGTGTGCTGTGGTGTGTTCACGTATGACAGAATGGTCACTTTACACTTAAGCATGGATGGCAGGTCTTGTGGGGTCTTTCCGGTGTGCAGTGGGTAGTACCTACCACAAACGGTCTAAGGTAGAATTACCGCTGAATCAGCGACAGGGTCAAGGGCTCACTGATGAACACAGGAAGCAAAGGCTAGACCACCTGATCCAATTCCACAGAAGAGCTACTGTAGCATAAATTGCTAAAAAAGGTAATACTGGCTATGATACAAAAGTGTCAGAAAAAACAGTGCATCACAGCTTGGACTCCCCATACTGACCCCTGACCACCAGTAAAAGCATCTGGACCATGGAGCTATAGAAGAAGGTGGTCTGGTCTGATGAACCCCTTTTTCTTTTGCAGCATGGATGGCCGGGTGAGTGTTCATCACTTACATGGGGAAAAGATGGCACCAGGATACACTACGGGAAGAAGCTCTAGGAATTTTCTCCTGAGAAACCGTGGGTCCTGCTATTCATGTGGATGTTACTTTCAGACGTATCACCTACCTAAATAAAGTTCTAAACCAAGTACAACACTTAATTACAAAGGAATTCCCTAATAGCAGCGGCTTCTTTAAGCAAAATAATTTGTCTTGCCACACTGCAAACATTGTTCAAGCTGTTGATCAAGCTGTAGACTCCAAATTCCCTAGATCTAATCAAGCATCTGTGCTTACAAACTAGTCCAATCCATAAAAGCCCCACCTCACAACCCACAGTACTTAAAGGATCTGCTGCTAACATCTTGCGGTCAAATCCTATAGCACACCTTCTGAGGTCTTGTGAAGTCGATGCCTCAGTGGGTCAGGGGTATTTTGGCAACAACCTATTCTATATTAGGTGAGTGGTTTTAATGTTAGAGCTGACTGGTGAAGTGTCGGAAACACAAAGTCTATTAAAGATTTTTGAAAAACTTCACATGATTTGAAGTAAGTGTGGGATGATTTAGGTATGCAGTTAGCACCATGCTAGTTTGTGAGGTGTAAGTTTTCCGCAGCTACGTTATCCTCCAATGTAAAACTAAAAAAGGAAACATGTCTTGAATGATCAACTACAACTAAAACAAAATACGATCTACAAAGAACTGATAAGCCTTGACCTAAAGTGGTGTTGTGTGTATATACCTTTTTGAGCACGTGTTCAAGAGCGTCCCTCAGGCAGTCATGACGCAGGTAGAAGCTGATGAGGCTCAGGTGAGTGCCATAGCTCAGCAGATAGTACAAGCATTCTTGATAGTGACCACAGTGCTGTGCCTTGACCTCCGTCCGATCCATGGGAGCTAGTTCACGTAGAGCCTCCTCAAGTTCTACCAGAGATGCCAGGATATTCTCATCTACTTTCTAAAATAACACAAACACAAATGATATCAGATTAAATGGTTTTGTTGGCATGAAGCAGCTGTGTGCTATGCTTTGGGTATAGTTGGGTATAGTTATCTTATGTCCTCCTTTATATAAACAATGGCCTGACAGTTGTCTCTTCCAAACAAATTGCTTAAAGAACATTTTCAAACTCTTTTAGTCCAACACCTGAAAGGCTTGAGTGTTGACAGGTGCTGACATCACTACAAAGGGATACAAAGTCGCTGTCAAGAATATTGGCACAAATATTTAAATGTTATACAAGGAACTCCTGAGGACAGACCTGCATAGGCTTTAATATGTTAAGACATTAAAAATATTTTAGAAGACTAAGTGTCCCTAAAGTTTTGCCAGGCAGCGTATAATGTTCACACACACACACACACACACACACACACACACACACACACACACACACACACACACACACACACACACACACCCC
>JBBPCZ010106070.1:0-10819 GCA_037974445.1 Brycinus macrolepidotus
TATCTATCTATCTATCTATCTATCTGTCTATCTATCTATCTATCTATCTATCTATCTATCTATCTATCTATCTGTCTCTCTGTCTATCTATCTATCTATCTATCTATCTATCTGTCTGTCTATCTATCTATCTATCTATCTATCTACCTATCTACTTACCTACCTATCGATCACTCAATAAATCAGCCTACCTTCTATCTGTCTGTCTGTCTGTCTGTCTATCAATCAATCCATCCATCCATTCAAATGTTTTTGTCTTTTTTTTCTCTAAAACCAAATGTAGCTTTGAGCTGAAGAAATAATGGCTAGAGAATGTTGTGTTTTGTTTGTCGTAGCTCATCATCAGCCATCAGAATATGTCATATTCTTACCAAGATAATTGACAGTGAGAGCATGTTTAATAAGCATCATTCTTCCGTGAGGGTTTGTATTTCCGTGCTAATTTCTCCGTAATTATAATGAGCGGTTAGATTATTATTATTATTTTTTTTTTTTACTTTTTTTTACTTTTTTTTTTCATTTTCCAGTCCAATGAACCCCATCAGCAGCTCTGTTGTCAGAATTCTGGACATGTATTTAATTGGCTTTGGTGTCAATCTTGTAACCCAGATCACCAGCTTCAGTGGTCTCATCCATGTGGAAATGGGACTGACTAAGCTCATACAGCGCTGGACAGAGACGACCTCATTTGCATAACTAAAGCGCTGGCTGAGCAACCAAGCTGGGCTTATGATCAATAGACAACAAAAATGCATATCTAACTGAAAAAAAAAAAAGTTGAACATCTGCAGGGATTGTGAACAAAGGAATGGAGATAGAACAGATTTTCCTATGTGGTGCGAAATGCAAAGGTGGAAACTGTAAACCTTTATTGCACGCTTTAAAATAAAACACATTTAGATTTTAATCTCAGCCATCTAGCTAGCCAGTCAAGGTACCCAGAAGAGTTTTAGATCAGTGCTGAATCATTGTGACTGATATGATACGACTTTTACTGTGACAAATTACATCAAATTACATTTTCAGAGTTTTGTCACTTCTTCTGAATAGTTGCATGTATTTAAAAAAGAGGATAAAAAGGTTGAACGGCCGCCCACTGTAGAGAGAATGGTCGTAATGTGATATGAATGTAGGAAATCACATAGCCCTACATATGTAGAGGTTAAGCGAGGGTCATGCGTGGGAACCTTGCTGTGGTTTGCATGCGCGTGTAGACTTTAACTCCACCCATGAATAATTCACAGTAACTGAGTAGTTCATAGTAGATACTGAATAATTCACAGTAGATACTTAATGCTTTCTAATTGTTCATTGAATAATTCATGGTAGATTTTAAATGTATAGTAGGCTGAATTATTCATAGTAGTTACTGAATAATGATCCTTAACCGAGTAAAAAGACTGCACTTTAAGAGGTCAATCTTCACCAGACTGGATCTCGTTGCGATTTTGTACAGCATGCTGGTGTCTTGACCCTCAATCTAGATGTACTAGGAGTCGTCCCGAGCCACATTTCTCCTGTGTTCATCCTTTTGAATCTGCTATCTGGAGTATTAATCTGTGTGTCTGCCCAGAAACATCCGATAATGATGGATAGAGGGCCTGCTGATGCCACAGTCAGCTTTTTTCTGAACACACACACGCACACAAACACACACACACACACACACACACCTAGACACACACACTTATAGAAATGACTTCCACTTCTTTAGGACCAAGTTTAGGATCAATTTCAGGATAATTAATTAATCAGTTAATTAAACTGATATTAAAATTGCCTTGAAATTACACTTCCGTCTGCCATGTGAAGTACTTTTCTTTTTCTTTCTTTTTCTGTATGGGTTTTTAATACTTATTTATGGTGGTTGTCCTTCGGTAGATGTGTTTGTGCAGAATTTGTGGGCTTCTCCAAAAATAGTGTTTCCTTGGCTGGTTTTCCTTCCCTCAAAAGAGGAAACATCGAGGCCGGCCGAGAGTGTAGGCAAGTGCCGCATTTAGCTCAGAGAAAGGTAACTCTGTGTGTGTGTGTGTGTGTGTGTGACTATGTGTGCGAGTGTAAAATGCTCCAGGAATACAGTACATGCTGTCCTGAGGGAAGTTTATGACCTCTGCATGCTATTTACAGATTTTTTGTATGTTTGTCACATTTCTAGAATAACTGCACTGTTAAAAATGAAGGTGCCTGAAAGAATTCTCTGCTAGATGCCTTAGGAGAACCACGTTTGGTTCCCAATCGATCAAATAATAGTTCCATTTGATCATTTTGTTTGTAGGTGAGGTATGTGAGTGGCAAGAACCTTTTAAAAGTTTAAAGAACCTCCGCAGAATGTTAAAGATCTGTACATTACATAATAGTTCTTTAGATTTTTATAAGCTTCTTCATCCTCACCCTTCATCTCTTTTCAAACAAAGTTCTTTAGGAAACCAAAGCGGGTTGTTATGTGGCATTAAAAAACCTTTTGTTGTACCTTTTTTATAAGTCTGTCTAGCTTTCATTGTCTACACTTCTATAAATCACATTGTAAATTTTGACAGTATTCTGAAATAGAGGTTTCTTATTGTTTGATCTGTTACATCGTATAAGAATCTCAATCAGCAGGCAGGGAAAGCCAAAAGCAAAAGTCGGACAACTTCAAAGCTGTGGTGATTTTTAGGAATGCAGAATGACAGAAGCCCCACGAATACAGACATAAACATAGAACAGACTTTAAAAAATTGTCTCATGATTCGATAGAGAGGGATTTAAATCAATCAGACGGCTCACAACCCCCCAGCCACCCCCCCCCCCCCCCACTTTTATTGTGGCAGGGTGAAAATTGAGAGAGAAAAAAATGACACTTCATTGCCCATTATTGCCATTTGTGTAGTTGACTCTCCCATTTGATGGCTTCACAGCTAGTGACTAATTTACTCTGTGTGGCTATTGGACATGAAAGCCACTTTGAAGAGACAATTTGGAGTCTGTCTGGGAGCCAGATCATCTCTAGGTCCTAGTGTCCGACTCTTTAACATATGACATTTCGTGCAGCCGTACTTTTATGATGCTAGCCATTATCAAAATATCAGACTTAATAGAGCTGCTCTGAAGACAAGAATTAAGCGAAATCCTTTTAAATGGTGAATTACTATTGACACGACCATTGAATCTAAGACTAGGGTTAAGCTTAACTGAACAGCTTTTCCAATGGTGAATCACTATTAATATACAATTTAGTCCAAGACTGGGCCAAAAATCTTTTCAGTGCTGAAGCACCATTGGTATTATAATTTAGTCCAAGATTAGAAACATTTAGGTTTAAAACTCTTTCATTGGTGAATCAACATTAACATTAACAATCAGCCCAAAACTAGAAATTGGCTGAACTTATGCTTATCCGTTTTCCATATTCCGTCTGAATGTGATTCCCATTTAGTGCCATAGCTGTTTGTCTCTTTGCTGAAAGCTCATAAAAGGTGACTTCTTCGACGAGAACTGATGCTGATTTTGTTTTGGGTTTATGATGCTTTCGGCAATTGGGTTGGCGTTTGCTTCTTTTTCTTGGCTTTAATGCTGAAGGTTAAGTTATTTTGTGTGTGTGTGTGTGTGTGTGTGTGTGTGTGTGTGTGTTTACTGTTCAGAATTAGATCCTGCTGATCATCACAGTTTGAGGCTGTAGTTTTGCACCCGGGCCATCAGAATGCCCAATGGCGGCTGATATATAGACACGCAATTAGGGAAGGTGCTGGAAAAGGAGTGCAAAACACAGCACTTTCTGTCCCTCCTGCACATGGAAAGAGAGAGAGATAGAGAGAGAGAGAGAGAGATGACGGGAATAGAGTACAGAAAACAGAACGAGCAAAAAAAGTATAAAAAGAAAGAACAATAAAAAGACAGAAAATTAACAAACAAAGGAATGACAGCAAAGAGAAAAGATAGATATACATATATATATAAAGAGAGAGAGAGAGAGAGAGAGAGAGTGACGGGGAGAGAGAGTGCTGAAAACAGAATAAGCAGAAAGTGTAAAAAAGAAAGAACAATAAAAAGAGAGAAAATTAACAAAAAAGTTGCGACAGCAAAAATACAGAGACAAATGGAGTAAGAGAGGGAGTGCGAGAGAGAGGATGAGAGACAGATGACATGGAAAAAGGGTACAGAAAACAGAAAGAGCAAAAAGCAGAAAAAACAATAAATTGAGAAAATTTAACAAAAAAGGAGTGACAGCAAAAATACAGAGAGAGAAAGAGAGAGAGGGAGAAACAGGGAGCGGAGAAAGAAAGTAAATTAAAGATAATAATATATGATTTCAGGAAGCCACTAGTGAGCAGTGTGGTGAAATACAACATCCCTGTACACATACCTTTGTTGTAAACTTGGAGTAAACACTAACAGTCAATACACACACACACACACACACGCACACACACACACACACACAAACACACATGCTGCATTCCCTTTCCCTTAGTGTTTCTTATTCTCACACACAGCCCTGCAGAAGCGCTGATGTGTGTGAAATGTTACCCCAAGAAAAATAAGCCATAAAGCAAAAGGTCTGTCCTCTTATTGCAGTGTGTTGGGTTTTTCTTGTCCTGTATCATTGTGTCATTGTGGTCGTTGTCCACGTCTTTGCTGTTTGATTTCAGCTGCACTTCTGTTGAGTAGGTAATAGAGTAAAAGAGTAAGTGTGATTGTGTGTGTGTGTGTGTGTGTTTGTGTGTGTGTGTGTGTGTGTGTGTGTGTGTGTGTGTGTACACCTTTTGTGTTTTTCTTTTTTCCTGTCTCAAAACTGCTGAAACAACAGCACAGGTGCCCCAGGATCTCAGGATCTTGACTAACATGCAATCTTCTCTCATATTTTTGGCTCTTTTTCTTTGTTACTGTGTTGCTGGATGGAAATCTTAAACCTTTGCTGTTGTATTATTAACTAAGCAAGTCACAGTTACTACACAATCACTGTCATTTGAGATGATTGCTGTTCTTTTAGCTGATCGCAGCTATTTCCTGTGGCAATCAGTCATATTACATCACAACAAGCAGAGTGTATGTTTGGTGCATTGTAATCCATTGAATTGAGGCAAATAAAGCCAAAAAACCTGAGTGTTTCCTCAAATTGTAAGTCGCTTTGGACAAAAATGTCTGCCAAATGAAAATAAAAACGAAAGCAAGAAATGATTCTGTGTAACTAGACATGATGATGGTAGATGGTACAGAGTGTTGGCTACAGAATACAATATACAGTAATAGTTGCATCTAATCAACAATAAAGAACAATTACTTTGTTAATCACTATTAATTATATGTCGATTAATTGTGAGAGAAAATGTTATGATCATGACATGCATTTACATAAATGTTTAAAATTTACTAAAGATATAGTTACGTAATGTGTTATATTTACATTCAGTTCACATTGTCTTGTCTCATTCAAGTCTGATTTTGTGACTTTTTTTCATTTGTTTTGATATCAAAGTTCCTAATACACTATCTCCTCTTTTAGCGAGAAACACAAATATATGTGAACACACACTTTCCTTAGAATTTCCCTCCTTTCCACAAACTATGAGTGAGAAATTAAGATTTAGAAAGAAGTGTATACACCATTGGGGGGGGGGTCTTGATTAGGAATCAATTTCTCCTCTTTGTTACTTAAGTATTTCACCTCTCAATAAAACTGTGAAATCTAAATGTAACGTCTCAAAAATCCCCATCAGAAAGACTAAATCCTCAGTGTTCAGTTGTGGCAGTTCATCGTCATCATCTTCCTGCTGAGTCAGGGCCTTTTTGTTATAGCTCAGCTAATTAGTGGAGATATCTGGCAGACGGATATCCCCCAAAGGCCTTCAACAAAGCCTCGACTACAGCGCTGTCAGTCAAGAGCTTTTGGATGCGATTGTGCGGATGGTAAGAGTGTAACAAATCCAGTCACACTCCAGTATCCACTCTCAAACTGTAGTGGAGCCATGGATTATTGTATTGGGTGGTTAGTTTGAAAATGAATCCAAGTAGGCATGTCACAATCATGAAATTTTAGCTGGAGCTTAATTGCCATATAGATAATCATAGTAAGCAACTGTTACAGCACAAATCTTAAGTGGGCAAACTGATTAACTGTCTGGCTTCCTTAATGTTTTCAGTTTATAGCTGATATTGATAATTGACTTCATTGGTGGTACAAAAAACTGCTTAAATCTGTTATGTCAAGTGGTTAAATTCAAGTAATAGCGTCTAAGATACTTCACTGAGTAATGTGGACTGAACTGTTTGCTTTTATGTATTACTCCATTTAACTTAATGTGGTTCTTTTCAACTAATAAAAAATAGAGGAAGTAGGGCTGAGAGTCCATCCCTGAAACAATTGATCCCTTGATTCCAGGCGTTCAGAAATTGAAAGTTAACTTCATAACTTAGGACTCGATTCTAAGACAGTCTGTATGAAAACTGCAGCCTTTCACAACACTCATGTTGTTAGTTGAGCTGTATCATACTTTAGACACAATGGAAGACATAGTAAAATGTAAAATTGGTTGGAAATGGAAAATTTGGCGTCCAGTAAAACTACATTGTCAGTGCCAAAACATCTACTCTCCTAAAGGAGTTGACAAAGAATAATTATGTAGACCTTACAACCAACATGAGGGTTGGTTTAAATTTAATAATTAATACCATGATCTTTATTGTCGCCTAATGTCATTCTATATGTCTGAGTTTTTGGAATCAAGATTATTATATGGAATTGACTCTTGGATTCAGTTCCATCAATTTCTGTCACTCAGAACTGAACAATGCTAAGAAGCAATACAAGTTGATAAGCTTAAGTAAGATCTGTGTAATGTAGTTATGTATTGTTGCACATCGTTGTCATAGAATCACACTCAACAGCTAATAGGCAATAACAGTGAGGCTAGGAGGTTAAGCAAAAAGAGATGCACACAAGAGAAAGTAGGCCAGCACGGTAGAGAACATGAAGGAGAGTAAAATTAGTATGCAAATAGCTATGGCTAACCTGAATAATTCTAAGATGTTGGTACTTGGCTTTGTCTTTTTTTCAAACATCCAGTTTTGTAGCCTGAGCTGCAACATGACAAGATATAGTATACAAGTATAGTATTGTGCTACTACTCACTAGTGAAGGCGATTCTAAAACAGGAAGCATAGAGTGTCAAACCTGTTTGTTGTTGTGAAATGCATGGCATTTTTCCTCACATTCAGATGACCTGCAGCTCTAAAAAGTCCCCAGCCTTCCACTGAATTCTAAATTGAACAATAATGTGAATTTGTTAGATGCTTTGTACATCCCTGAGAGGGTACAATCGCAGCTTATATAGCAACATTCTGCGTGGCTTTAGCTTACTATTGATGCATTAGTGCCCCTTCTGGACATATGTGGAACTGAGGCAATGGATGTACTTAAAATTATAGTTAACTGTAAAGTGTAAATATTGTTTTTAAGTATGATTTTGAGAAAGAGTTTTCAGAAGACATTAAAATCCTGTAAAATACTATTCGGGCTGGCCCTACAAATAGATGAAACTAATAACCTATTGGACTGACAGATTGCTTTGCCTAAACAACACTTAGGAGGTTAATCTCATTATATTTTATTGAAACCACAAAACCTGTTCAGTGTCACAAAATGACATATTAATTTGTTAAGGAACACGAACAATCTAAAACCAGAACACCGACAGAGCAATTACATTTTTTAAATTATGTACACATAGAAATATTGTGCGGTCGATATGTAGTCAGTTGAGAACAGTGTTTTTTTGTGAAAATTTGTGGGCATACATTCATTAGCAGTAGCAATTTAGATTACAAATAAACAAACTATTACATTTTGTTTCAGTGAAAGTTTCTAGCTTTCTTTGTTTGTATTTTGTCTGAACCCAACTGATGAAACACATCCAGTTCACACACGGCTCATTGTGGCACAATATGATGCTAAAATCTAACAAATGATAAGCTTAAATAAATTTGATCACCTTAAATAGCTGGGATCAGGCAATTATGTAAAAATTGTGGCAGGTCTAACTACATCTGAAGGTCAGGTGGTTACTAACAGGTTAATGATGGGTATGTAAAATCTATATGCTTTAATAATAGAATTGCTAACAGCAGTATTTTACTATAATAGGTCATGCTAATGACTTGCCTTCTACTCCACATGTACCACTCTGTGGTGAGCATCCATTTAAACAGGATTCTCCTGTCACTAACCAGAGTGAAGTGCAGACAAACAACAAAGCCTTATTTCTGTGCTGGTATTTTGAACTTCTCTCATGTTCTATCAGTGGTTTGGTGGTGTTTTGCTTGAATATTTGCTTGAGTATTTTTTCAAATTTTTTACTGTTATTTTCAATTATGTGTATTTTGCTACAGTGCTCAACTTCATGTTCTTTAAACTTTTTTCCTTGAAAAGAAGAGCAGATTTTGCCCAAATCACAACAGATTTCTGCTGTGATTTACTGAGCTCTCTCTCTCTCTCTCTCTCTCTCTCTCTCTGTCGATTTATCCTTTTTCTCTCTGGTCTGTAAGACGCTATCAAACTTAAAGTCTTTGCAGACACAGGACACAGTAATGTTACATTAAAAATAGTATAATAGATAATGATAATTTTACTGTCAAACATTTTTATTAGTCTTTTTTTTCCCTCAGAGGTTTGGTAAGGACACTTCTTGTCATGCTAGGACGTTACTTTAACACAATGCCTCATTTCAGCAGGACGCGCATTAGACTATCAGCCGCCTGCGAGAAATAGAGCGGCGGCTGAGATAACAGTATGATTGCACATTCGTTACACTTTTGCTTTCTGTGTTCGAGGACATTTTCTGAACCTCAAACTCCTATTCTCACGAGGCCTTACCTGCATCACCAGTTTGCTGTGAAGGATTGCCGAGTGAATATTACTCTTATTTGTAATACTGTATTGTATTTAGATTGTATTACAGTTGTATTATTTTAACACTACCGTTTATCTTTAAGTCAGTGTTTTAATACAAAATGTGTTGTGGTGTATTTTCTTTACTTTTTGAGTGTTTAGAGTCTGTAGTTCCACTTGCTTGACTGTTTATGTGTAGTGCATTCTTCCTGACCTTGAAGCAGCACTGCTCAAAAGTGGTTGCAGAGTTTAGATGGACTTCGACAGCCTGTCGATTCTCCTAAATTTCAGTACTGCCTTTAATACAGTTGACCATGAGATTCTACCTGACCACTTGTCCTCTCTGGCTGAAAGTTAGACCTGTTTACTTAAGTGTTCATGGCTGCTAGGTTGCACTAGATATATTACAATTAAACTTGATGCAGTTTGCTAGGCTGCACTGGGTACATTACAGTTAAACTTTATACAGTTTCTTGTGGTGTCCCACAAGGCTCCATTCTGGGCCCATCATCTATTTTGTATATGCTTTCCCAGTACTTGTATGTATAATGGATATTTTGCTTTAATTTTGTATATTATTTATGTTTTGTTAACCTTACCTTGCCTATCAGCCCGTTGGCAATCTAGTCAAATACTTGAGTGATGCATGTCCACGGTGGTCATAGTAAACTGAATCAGTGTGTATAACTGTGTTTTCTACCACTGTATAAATGAGGAGCCATGCAAATTATCATTAATTTGCTTCGTCAGACAAATATATTCTTATTCCTGTTTTCTAGATAAAAATGTTAGCAGTAATATGCATGTTTAATTTTTGTTTTAATTTTTTTTAACCTCTTATTAAAAATAAGGCTGACCTCTTATTTTTCCCTTTAATTTTTCATTTACATTTTTTAGGGGTGTGAGTGGTCAGATGGGTTTTTTTACATTATTTTTGCATGTGTGTGTGTGAAAGCCAACTTTTATGCATCTCACATAAGCACATTACGTAAGACCCACCTTTATTATATGATTGCATCTGTTGCATTTGACATTCATGCTCTAGAGAGTCTTTTTATACGTCTCTTTTGTGTCTGAGATTTTAAACATGTTCAGGGTGATATAATGCCTGCAGTACCTGTCTGCTGTGTTAGAGAGGGAGGGAGAGAGAGAGAGGTCTCTTTTCGTCTCTTTCTTTCTGTCTCTTTCTTTCTCTCTATCTCTCTGTTCCTCTCTCTGTAACACAATAATAAGAGAGAGAGAATAATGAGAGAGAGAGAAAGAAAGAGAGAGAGAGAGAGAGAGAGAGAGAGAGAGAGAGAGAGAAAGAAGTCTCTTTCTGTCTCTTTTTTCTGTCTCTCTCTCTCGCTCTCATTATTCATTCTCTCTTTTCTGCATGTCTGGCTCATCTGCTGTGTTTCTAACATCTCGTGCTGCTGTTGATGTATCAATAAAACACTCTGGCAACTTCAGCCATAATGACTGCAGGTGCGTGTGTGTATGTGTTAGAGCTTACTGAGCAGATGTGCTTTGCTTTATCTTCTCCTCTTCATACACTTTAGATGTGACAAAACTTAGTTTGTGGGGGTTTCGGTTGGCCAAAATTCTTTGAAGGCAGGTGAAGACTTTAAGAGTCTTAGTGTTGACGTTGTGAGATGCAGTGGAACTGAAATGATCTTTAGGAACACTAAGAAAGTTGGATAGATACATTAAATAGCTAGCGTCAAACAGTCTCGTTTCATGGCACCTGGTATGAGGAGCCCATGTATAAGATTGTGTGTGTATGTATGTGTATGTGTGTGTGTGTGTGTGTGTGTGTGTGTGTGTGTGTGTTCTTCAGAATCTGACTATATGTGAAGTTCAGTCTTCAGTGTTCTAGATTTGCACCGGTGGCGACTCGAAGACTACAAGGGAAGCTCCGCTTCCTCTAATATGTCAGAAAATAAATGCTCAAATATGTCGTATTTATTTTGCTTT
>JBBPCZ010106091.1:0-10818 GCA_037974445.1 Brycinus macrolepidotus
ATAGATAGATAGATAGATAGATAGATAGACAGATAAATAGATAGATAGATAGACAGATAGATAGATAGATAGATAGACAGATAGATAGATAGATAGATAAATAGAAAGATAGATAGATAGACAGATAGATAGACAGATAGACAGACAGATAGATAGATAGACAGATAGATAGACAGACAGATAGATAGATAGATAGATAGTTAGATGATAGATAGATAGATAGATAGATAGATAGATAGACAGATAGATAGAAAGATAGACAGACAGACAGACAGACAGATAGGTGGTTTTATACTATATATTTATAAGTCTTTTTAAAGTTTCTTAACCTTTTTGGTGTTTCGGATAATTACTATATAAATTAATTGTTTAATAATTAGTGAATAATCTGGATCTGGATCTGGATCTGGATCTGGATCTGAGGTGTGGTGGACAGCAGCACTGGTGGAATTGGGGTTTTGTGCAGAGTGTGTCCGTGATGTTTAGATTAGATTGAGGAAGCCGAAAGCTGCATGGTCAGCAGTTCCCCACTGAGGTCAATACACCTGATCTCATCTCACCAGCCTGACTCTGACAATGAACACACACACACACACACACACACACACACACAGACATGCACACACACACATCTTTTCTGCACAACACTGGCCCTCCAATAAATGATTGAGCAATAGATTATTTCACACAGACACACAGACGCAAACACACACACACACACACACATACACTGTGGTCTCTTTGGCGTATTACACCTCATATAAAGCAGAATAATATCACAATTAGACACACACACAAACACAGTCAGAACACATATTGTCACATCTTTATCGTGCTAGTGTTCACATAATAGCAAAAGTATCTTAACATCACACACACACACACACACACACTTTCACATAAAAGCAAAAGCAGAATAACATTCTCTCTCTCTCACACACACACACACACACACAAACACACAGACAGACACACACACACACACACACACTCTTATGAGCAGCTTGTTACAGTGCTGCGCATCTTGGGAAATAAATCATTTGATTTATGAAGTCAGGAAGATCGAGAGATAAAAAAATAAATAAAAAGAGAGATGAAAGAAAGCACGAGTAGCAGAAGCGAGGGAGAGAGACAGAGAGAGAGAGAGAGAGAGGAGGAGAAGAACAAAAAGCAGAGAAAAGATCTAACTGGGTGGTAAAACCACAAAGCCGTTTTCTGTTGTGTTTTTTTTTCTTCTTCAGAATTCATTATTCCCTCTCTTCAGTTACTCCTCATTCACCATTCACTGGAACCACACACACACACACACACACACACACACACACACACACACACACAGCAGCTTAGATCCATCCACTATCAGAAGGTCCCTCCAACTGCCCATGGCGTGTTCAGATGGAGCGTTACTGATGCAGTCAGAGTCCTTTTAAACAGGCGAGGACGAGGAACTGTCTTCTGTCTTCTGTCTTCTGACGCGGAAAACACTCCACCATCTCCAGCTCTCACACTGCACTCCATTAAAGCCCAGCAAACTTTTACACTTCCTTCAGTGAAGTATGTGCATTGTCGCAAGGAGGTCTCATAACTGGAACATACACCAGGGCGTGAGTGGTGGGGTTGCGTGGCGAAGAGTGAGCTCGATTAAGGCCTAGTATGACTGAATGGTGTACAGTGTTATAGTGTGGTGTACAGTATTATAGCGTGGTGTACAGTGTTATAGCGTGGTGTACAGTGTTATAGTGTGGTGTATAGTGTTGTAGTTTGGTGTACAGTGTTATAATGTAGTGTACAGTGTTATAGTGTGGTGTACAGTATTATAGTGTCGTGTATAGTGTTATAGTGTGATGTAAAGTGTTATAGTGTGATGTACAGTATTATAGCGTGGTGTACAGTATTATAGCGTGGTGTACAGTGTTATAGTGTGGTGTACAGTGTTATAGTGTGTGTACAGTGTCATAGTGTGTTTACAGTGTTGTAGTGTGGTGTACAATGTTATAGTGTGTGTACAGTATTATATTGTGTGTACAGTATTATAGTGTGGTGTAAAGTGTTATAGTGGGGTGTACAGTGTTATAGTGTGGTGTACAGTGTTATAGTGTGGTGTACAGTAATATAGTGGGGTGTACAGTGTTATAGTGTGGTGTACAGTATTACAGAGTGGTGTACAGTGTTATAGTGTGGTGTACAGCGTTATAGTGTGGTGTATAGTGTTATTGTGTGATGTACAGTGGTGTACAGTGTTATAATGTGGTGTACAGTGTTAGTGTTATGTACAGTATTGTCGGCTGATCTGATCACGTAGGACCCATTGGAAAGTGTAAACAGGACCATTAAGACAATGTTGTTTATTATACAGCATCTAGTATAAAGACTCCATCAGAATTTGATGCTTTCAGGAATGTGGCCTCAGTGATGGAGCCCATTCGTACCACCGATTCATTAAAATGTAACGTTAAAATACAGAAACACTTTTCTTACCTGGACTGCAGGAGAAAAGAATATTCATAAATGCTCAAAACGTCATCTGTGCAGAGTCTCTGCAAATTCCGGCCCTGAAGGGTCTCAAATCGGAGGCCATGGCCGTCAAGGGGGCTGCAGAAGAATTTCAGAAGTTTTATCTCAAATGAGTTATTTTTAACTTTTTTTTTTATTTGTTATTCTGCTTTGGATAAATCAAATAATGTGGTAGCTGTTTAAAAAATGGCAGATAGTAAACATTAAAAGATTCAAATTTAACATTTGTATGGGGCCAGCACTTTGTTTCTTGTACCTTTGCAAACATAATATATACATTTCTCCCGTATTTTATTTTAGACTTTGTAGAGATCTAGAGTTTTGCTTCTTAAAAGTTGCTCTTTTTATTCTTTCTAATCTGAGGGACATTTTGTGCTAATATGATAATCCAGATGATGGCGCTCTTAAATATGTGTTTAATTTCATTATCCTCTATGCAAACTTTTTTTTTTACATAAACAGAGCATAATCAGTACCTTTTCTGCTAAATAAATGGGTTTAAATTTAAATGTGTTCTGTATGTGCTTCTGTTGTTTGCCTGAATGTTTGGAAATGATCCTTTTACTAATAATAAAAAAGAGGTCAGCGACACTGGGAGCGGTTCTGGAAGGGAGGGGGGCAAAATGGCCTTTACTGTCCACAAAGGGGGTCTTAGACTAAAAAAGTTTCAGAATTGCTGATCTAAGTGAACTAACCTCTCTCAGTCTGTATAAAAATCTAAACTGTCCCAGTTATGCACTGCTTCCGATTCTCTGGTGTAAATGTGCAGCGCAAAACGGAAAGGGAGGAAACTGTCCAGTTTTACAAACACAGTGGAGGCTAACTAAGGGCTACTGACAGACTCATTAATGACATCAAAAGTAAAAAAACAAACCCATTTTTAAAGGATTTCAGTAGTTGTAAAGCAGAAGACGAGGCTGCAGTTTGTTATGACACACAAAGGGGTGGAACTTCCCATTACAAATTAATGAAAAGCTACGAAACTGATCAAGCCTGAACATCCGATCTCTGCGGTTTTCTCAGATTACTATTTATCACATCACCGCCATGCTACGCTGTGGGCTAAGCTAATGCCCTGACTGGAAAACCCGGGTGAGTTACAGGACCCTCAGTTCCAGTGTTTTTTTAGTGAATTATATCTGGCCACTGTCCATCCAACAAAGCCCCAACATTCCTCTCTGTGGGTGAGTAAAGCTAACCACTAGCAAGTAGAGCTGCACGATATGGACAAAATATCATTACTGTGATTTTACTGATACATATTGCGATTTTGAATCCTTTCAATATATTAAAGAGCCCATTTCATCACTTCTCTGGAATTAAAAAGACTTAAAATCTGTAAACATTGTTTCAAATGGTGCATTTACTCCTCCATCCATACAGTCCATATATAAAATAAGCTACAAATTCAGCCCGTTTTCAACTTGTGATGTCACAAAACCAACACATTTTAATGCATCTCCTTATTCTGACTACAGTAGTTTAGCTCCGCCCATTCATGCACCAATACCTTTAACGGTTAAAATTAGACTTTTGTTGGATTACATGAAGAGCTCGATTCATCAGAACACCCAGTAACTCACCTGGAGCTGTGATTGGTCACCCTGTCAGAAACACTGTGATTGGTTAAAGGCTCATTTGCATATTGCAGTCTTTTGCAATATCGTAATAATTAGCTAACGATTTATCGTGCAGCCCGACTCGTTAGCAAAAGCCTGTTTGTCTCTTATCAGAAGAGATATGATGTTAGCATAGAAAAAAAGTCCAGACTGAAGCCCCTCCCCCTTTTTCATATTCTTTATTCAGACAATCAAGAGCGGTCCATACACACGAGGAAACAGTTCGAGTGGAAATAGTGATATTACCGTGAAACCTTCCGGAAATGGGAGGGGACAAATCAGTCTCCACCCACTGCCTCTTTTCATTCCTCCTCTTATGGTCGTGAATGTCCAGAAACTAATCGTTCTGACGGGGTTGGTGTCCGGGAAGAGGAGAAAAGAAGAAAAATACTCAGTTCTCCCAAGAGGCGTCGCTGTTTAAGTGTTGGTCCTGCCAAATTTTGATCGCTGATAAGGCAACAGGCACCCGTGGTCCAAGAGACGGCCTGGACGTCTTCAAGCTGGACCTCCACTACGCTGATGATGTGGTGGAGCTTCATGTGGCTCAGATGAAGCACCTGCTCATCTTCACCCTCCCAGTGTGAGCAGGAGGAATCGGAGACGACTGAATTGGACAGAAAATCGTGGAAAAAAAAAAAACGGCAAACACAATGTCTCACCAGGCACGAAGATCACAAACTGGACGTCCAAGTCTGGTCTTGGGTTTTGTCTTGACCAGGATTCGACAAACTCACTCATTTACAGGCGAGGCGAAAACAATCTTTTCCGTAATATATACTTCAGCTTTATTAATTCATCTTCAGCTGTGGGGCAGAACCTTTATTTTCATGCAGATATCAGAACCCACACAGATACTCATCAAGCAAACCAAACAGACCAGGAAGTGTCCAGAAGATATTTATTCTGTATAAAACAAGTAGCTTCATTTAAATGTGAAACAGCGCAATTTTAAACAGGTCAACAATTGACATTTATACAATAATGAGTGGAGAAAGAAGAATTAGAACTTTTTTTGGTCAGACCAGGTTTTTTTTCCATCACAGGAAACATCTAAGGGAGGGTCAACACTTACATACTGGGTTTACTTTGTGAAGAAATCTCTCACCGCCATGATGTGATTTACTTTGTTTATTTTGGTTCAATTCAGAATTATTAATAAAAATACACTGAATACAGAACAGCAACAGGAGCAGATATATACAGTGGATAGATACACAGACACTAAAACCAGCGGAGGAGTGTAACTGTTCTTCTCTTCCTCAGTCTGAATCACTTGAAGGAGATGGGTGGAGATATTACACGTTCCTCTCCATTTACCGATGCCTGAGAAGGTTTTGCCTCGATTTTCCTCCGTCTTCTAAGAGCAGGTGAGGACCTGTGTTCGGTTCTAACAGTCGTGTCGCTGAGAGACTTCCTTCAACAGCAGCAGCAGAACCAACAGCTGGACGGAGACAAGAAGGTCTAACACCAGCTGGAAGAACATCCACCACCAGAACAGCTCTGGTGATCAGACGGACGTGTGTGAAGCAACAAGGCAGCATGTCCTTGATTCACAAACTCTGTTATCTGAGCCACAGTAGAACCACAGCACTGGAATTCCTAAAATACTGCTCCTGAGCATTTCAGGAATTCCTTAAGATTCTGGTCTGATGTTGTGCACATACTGCACTAAATATTTATCAATTATAACTGATAACCTAAAGTCTAAAACAGATTCACAAACACACTGATCAAGTTTTACACACAAATAGAAGTGTAAACACACACACACACACACCCTGATCCCTGAAGACCCAGCAGGTCTGAAAGCCTCGAGGCGGGAGAGGCAAACAATCGCATCGATTCCAGGAAAGTGCTGCATATAAGAGGATCATGGAAGAAATCTGGAAAATGGTGGAATTGCTTAAATCAGTCGAACGGTACGCATCAAAAATCAATCAGAGGTCACGTAGTGGTGCAGATCTGTTCAGAGAGTCATTCTGCGTCGACATTGATGAAGGTCGGTACAGTCCATCTGTGTAAGAACCGTCACAAAAACACCTTCGCAACAACGTTCCTCACTGAAAACACAACGTTCAAACACACTCCTTTAACCTTCTGTGCATCAGAGACATCATTAATTTTGGGTTCAGGCATATTTCGTGTAAGTAAGTCTCCTCTTTTAAAGACTCTGTTGAGTGAGACTTTGATACGTCTTCTGTGTTTTAGTGAATTTCTGTTATTGATGTGTTGTAAAAACAGCCTGAGACGTTTGTTGCATATTTTATTTGTAGTATAAATTTACATTCTGTAAAAGTTACAAAAGAACTGAAAGACAAAATGAGTTTTGAGGATAGATCACGGAGGAGTCTGTCGAACCAGACATGTGTCACATTATGAATGCATTTCCGTGAGAAAATGTGAAGTGCGATTGCGCTCAACTGCTCGCATGAGCTCATTTTCCAACACGCTAAAACAGCCAGCGGGCAGAGCGGGGTGAAGTCACAAAGCTCCGTAACCTCTCTCTCCGTATCGACTTCTGACGTTACTCGTCCCTCCGCTCTCTCTTCGTATTCATTCCTGAAACGACTCGCCCACAAAATTCCGAACTTTAAACAATCAATACCCCGCCCTGACCATCTGATCAAAAAGTTGTATAAAAATGGAACTGAAGAGGGGTATAACGCACATATCAGGAGTGGAATGCGCCAAAAACTCAGAGAGGAAGCGCCGCCAGAATTCACCAACAAGAGGAATAACAACAACTAGATGCATTTCCGTGAGAAAATACAAAGTGTGATATCGTGGTTGCTATAAAGCCAGTGTTTGGAGACACAAACTTTGGTTTTGTGGGCAATAAAAAAAAAACTGCTCGCACTGTGGATTCGATTCGATTCAATTCAATTCAATTTTATTTATATAGCGCTTTTTACAACCAAGTTGTCACAAAGCAGCTTTACAGAGTGCAGGTCCGAGCCCCTAGTGAGCAGCCAAAGGCGACAGAGGCGAGGAAAAACTCCCTCAGCTGGAGGAAGAAACCTCAGGAGGAACCAAGACTCAAAAGACTCAAAAGCATTCCAGATTCAAACTCCCAATCTTCTGAATCGGGGTCGGCGCTCTACCGCTGGACCACAGGGGAATGAACTCAGCGACTCTTACCAAGCCATTTACGGTTAAGGACAGCTGAGCGCGTAGCTGCATTTATGGGCTGATTATTTTAAAATAAACAGTGAGTCACACGTCTTTTATATAACTGACCTTAGCTTTAGTGTCGAAGTCTGTTTATGAGTCTGCTGTGCGTTTCGCTCCGAGTTTGTTTCTTTGCGGCTGTTTGTCCTTTTCAGGCTTCCTTACCCGTGACGTCAGATTCTTTATCCGACACAGGTTTTAAAGGTGTCCTCTCTCTCTCCCTATATATTACACAGAGCTGACTCAACAACAAAAAACGATTTTTTAAACGATCAATACTCGGCCCCTGATCAATCGATCAAAAATCTAAACTGGATATTAATGGACCTTTTGACATTGGAACCATGCCCATATTTCAAAACATTTAGGAGGAGAAGATACACCAAATTCAGCTATAAAAACAATAATAATGATGCATTTCCGCAAGAAAACATGAAGTGTGATTGCGTGGTTGCTATAAAGCCAATGTTTGGAGACACAAACACCAGTTGTATGGGCCAAGAAAAGTCTGCGTCTTCTCCCACTGGAGATTCGAACCTCGCTCTTCAGATTCAGAGTCCAGCGCTTTAGCGTTGTGCCACCAGGGGGCAGAAATTCGGCAGCTCTTACCAAGTTATTTATGGGTAAAGTCGTATCCGCATTCACAGGCTGATTATCTAAACTACAACAGTGACACACGTTTTTATAAAACTGACCTGAGCTTTACTGTCCTGAAGTCTGCTGCGTTTTGCTCCGCGTTTGTTTCTTTGCGTTTTTTGTCCGTTCCCGGTCCCCTTATCCGTGACGTCACAGACTCTCTCTCCAACACACACAGCGATAAGATTTCTGTCCGGCTGACCAGGGACGCAGTACTGAGTGTAAACACCTATAAAACCTGATCAGGATTCGATCCAGATACTAAATCAGATTAAGAGACCAGGTGTAGCTTCAGTAGAAATCCAACACGAGGAACAGTCTTCAAAGTAAGTAACCGAAGTGGTTTCATGGAACCGATTTTGTACAGAATTCTGTGGTTTAGATGTTCAGAGCGGGTTTGGTGTGAAATGGTTCACTGTAGAGAAACTTACCGATTCGGATTTCTTTACAGCGGTGGCGACTGGAATCGGACGTCACAATTTCTACAACACAAATACAGCCATTACAGATGTTACATGAAAAACGAAAACATGTTCCTCGGAGATTCCGAGACTTTTCCCTTCGCACCTCTGGGTCCGGGTGGGAGCCTCGAGTCGTAAGATGTGCACTACTGTTCCGGTCCTTTTTTATTCTAAATTTGCTGTAAATTTTGGGGATTTGGAGCCCTGCAAGAAACTTGCAGAGGAATTGTCCTGCAAAGTCAGCCTTGTCGCATCTCTCCCAGAGCAGAATAACATGGACAAACAGGGAACAAGAGTCCAGCGTGGTACTGGAGGGCTAAAACTGTCCCGAGGCGGTGAATAGACAATTTCAAGTTTTGCGCAAGGCTCTGGAGGAGCACGTTTGATATCAACATCTGCAAAAATGCATTCCGAGACCAGGTCGCTTGGACTGAAAGAATATCTTTGGATTTA
This sequence comes from Brycinus macrolepidotus, assembly GCA_037974445.1. Taxonomy (NCBI): domain Eukaryota; kingdom Metazoa; phylum Chordata; class Actinopteri; order Characiformes; family Alestidae; genus Brycinus; species Brycinus macrolepidotus. Next base: position 8,852 of record JBBPCZ010106091.1, read on the forward strand.
CAAGCACCAGGACGTTTAACTGACTCAGTAATGCTCTTTATTTGTTTCAAAAGGTCAAAAGGCCAGCAGCGCCCACGTCCCACCGTCCTCAAACACGCCCACTTTCAGGCCATTTCTGCACTTGGAGCAAAACACATGCCAGTTGTGTAAAAAGTCTCACAAAACCTCAAAGTCCTTTCAGGATTTCACTAACAGGAAAAGAGGCCGTGAGGGGGAATCCACGAAAACACCGTCTCGCCCAATCAGAGACCAGCTTTCTGCTTCAACAGAAACTGAAGCATCAAGTAGCCTCAACACACACAGTCCAGTCAGGTTCTTTCAAAGAGTGTTTAATGTGACATTTATTGGTGACGATCGTGACCTCACAGTACAGTTCTGAAGAAGAAAACACGTATTCTGTCTTTAAAAAAGGGACACAAAAAGAAAAGAAACCAACAGGTCATTACCTATGGTCAATTTAATAACTGTTGCAGGAATTCACCACAAAAAGCATAAAAATAACTAAAATCTAAGATTCGGGCGAAGATGAGACTTAAGATATCGCAGGAGCGTTTTTCTTTTTTTTTTCCCTTAATTCTTTTTTTACCAAGTCCATCGTGGACGCCTGGGCTCGATAATAAGCTCCAATCTTTTTCTGATGGACACTGAATGTCTCTCCGTCCTCGACTCTCCACTGTACAAGACCGTTTCATCAACTGGGAATCTGCAAGGGAAAACAAATAAATAAACAAACAAACTAATATTAAAAGTAAGGTCTTAATATGGAGTCAATGAAAAATGACGGGACTAGAAAAAGGCATAAATGTCTTAATATAAATAAAAATATTAATATATAAATCTCACTTTGTGACCTCAAACATAAAAATCCCACCCCCCCTCTTTAAACAGAGCAGAGAGAGAAAAAAGTGAACAATTCGGACAAAAAATACAAGAGTGACACAATTACATCATCACCAGTGTCACTTTTAAAGGACCCTTTACGATTCAACAGGCTGTTACTGCAATCTAGGCTGAAACACCCCTTTCAGCTTCATCGTTGTGACATCACAAAAACGAGCTGTTTTATTAGCTGTATTTTTTGACACCTACACTTCACACACTGCATCAAACTATTTTAAAAAGAGCAATTTTTCCATGATATGGGCCCTTTAATCAGATATGAAGGGCAGTTTATCCATGATATGGGCTCTTTAATAAGATATAAAGGGCAGTTTTTCCTTGATAGGGGCCCTTTAATAAGATATAAAGACTCTATACATTAAAGCATAGGTGTGTAAGTGGCGCCTGCATAAAGGATGTTTATTAGATCTATAAATAGTTGAATGAGTAAGGGGGGGTAACTCTTACCTGAAGGGGGTAAAAAGGGGCGTGGTTAAAAGTACTTTGTGCGGTTGAGCGCTCTCTGGGCCAGCTGACCCGTTTCATCCGTGATTTTCTCCCAGTCTGTCTGACCCACTACAAACCCGATCGCTCGCTTCCTGTCTGCGTCCTTCTGCTCCTCCAGATCCGCCCAGCGCACCTACACACACCGCACACACCACACACACCGCACATCAGCAACAGGACTACACACACTCTCTCTTAAAATGTAAACATACACACTACAAACTCGAAAGATGGAACAAAACCTGGCACTGTATCTTTACAGGCAAATAAAAAAAACATCAGTAACTATAAATGTGTGTGTGTGGACAGACAGACAGACAGACAGACAGACAGGTTCACAGACAGACAGAACTATAAAAGTGTGTCTGTGCGTGTGTGTGAGTGTGTGTATCTGTGTCTGTGTGTGTGTATTTGTGTCTGAGTGTGTGTATGTGTATGTGTTTGAGAGTGTGAGTGTGAGTGTGTGTGTGACAGTGTGTGTGTGTGTGTGTGTGTGTGTGTGTGTGTGTGTGTGTGAGAGAGTGTGTGTGAGTGTGAGGGTGTGAGTGTGTGTGAGAGAGTGTGTGTGTGTGAGTGTGTGT
>JBBPCZ010106102.1:0-10817 GCA_037974445.1 Brycinus macrolepidotus
TTGCTGACTGGCCATTTGTTTTTGTTGTTTTGTTTCAAGGCGTCAATCCAGAGAACGTCTGTAATCAAGTCTAGCTGTGGCAATTCCCAGCATTCAGCTTTATCACAGCAGAACTGCTGGTGTTCTGAAGTCAGTAAACACCATAAATGTGCTTGAAAATGTTTAATTAACCCCCTATACCCCTTCCTGGATGCACAGTGGAATCACATTCTTCTGGACAGTTCCAGTGGACAGACACTGTGAGGGGTATTATAAACAAGAAGACTGGTGGCAAAAGTCCTTCAGTAAAGATGTGTCAGCGTTCTGGACATAGCAATCCAGATTAGCAACATGAAACATTTCATTCAGTCAGAGGTGCAGCCTGATCTGGGAAAACCCAAGGAGGGTGATTGTGTAAGTAGATAAACACTGACTGGTGATTGAAGGCGGTGCTGGTCTCTGGTTATTGCTCACCACTGCCACTGTTAGACAAAGACTATTTTATTTAGCGGGGGAAATTTACCACCTTGCTCATAGTTGCAGTGAAAATTCCACCGAGGGCAAATGCTAACAATGTGCTGGCCAAACTTTAAAGAGCTGTCCAGGTGTGCTGAAAGACTTTTACGCACAGTTTGAGGCACAGAATGATGCAGCAGTGAGGAAAACCACCCCACACCCCAACAACCAGGGGCTCTGTCTGATCATGGCTGATGTGAGGAAAGCTCTGCTTAGAATCACTTCTCAGAAGATCAGCAGGCAGATGTCCTCACAGACATCTTCAGTATCTCTCTGAGCACCACCATCATTCCAGCATGCTTTAAAGCCACCAACATCTTCCCTGTGCCAAAGAAGTGTCCTGCCTCAATGACTACCGTCCTGTTGCACTCATACCAATTATCAGTGTGCTTCAAGAGGCTTGTCATGAGGCACATAAAATCACAGCTGCCGCCCTCACTGGACCACCTACAGTTTGCTTAACGTCCCATCCATTCAACGGATGATGCCATCACCACCAGCCTTCACCTGGCCCTCACCCAACTGGACAAAAGGGACATCTATGTGAGAACACCATCATTCCTCAGCATCTGAAAGAAAACACCTCCCTTTGCGGCTGGACTTCTTGACTGGCAGACCTCTGTCATTCAGGATCTGGAGCAACATCTCCAGCACCACCACGCTGAGCACAGTGGCCACCCAGGGTCGTTTGCTCAGGCAACTGGTATTCATCCTGCTGACGCACAGTTCAAATCATATCATGAAGTTTGCTGATGACATGACCATGGTGGGTTTGATCAGGGGAAACAACGAGGTGGCATAGAGAGAGGAAGTGTAATGGCAAACAGACTGCAGTCCCAGCAAACCTTTTGTTTTATTATGGACAAAACAAAAGAGATAATTGTTGACCTCATGAGAACATGCCGTGATCACTCACCGCTGAGCACACCTCAGTTCTCACTACATTCTATGGAAGCACTATAGAGAGCATTCTCTGTAGCTGCATCCTGACATGGCATGGAAATTGTGCCACATCAGATCACAAGAATGGGGCACAGTTTCTTCCCTCAGATCATCTGATTCCTAAATCAGAAATGAATTACAAACTGTTCATCACTCTCTCTCTCTCTCTTCTCTCTCTCTGTGAACTGAACTGCTCCCTTTCTCTCAATCACATGGCATACACACACAAAACTGTTCTGCATAATCAAAGAAAATATACTCCCTAAATACCACAGTAAATCTTTATTGCAGCAGCAAACACACTATTGTTCTTCTTAACTTGCATTATTATTATTATTATTATTATTATTATTATTAGCGTAATTGTGGCAGGAATCACACTACTGTTCCTCTTAAGTTTAATTTTTATTTTCATAGCAGAATTTTGCCACAGCTTCTGCACCAAGGCAATTTGAGATAGTGGCCTCGTTTCAACTCTGACATGTACGTTGTAACACACCCCCATGCCCCCAGAGTGTGTGTAAAACTTTTCAGTCAGTTGATCAGGGGCCGAGTATTGATCATTTAAAGTCGATCATTTTCCCCATTGACTTTTATGGTGAGATGTTCAAGCATTGTGACGGAGTCTCCCTCTGTGAGCTAGAGGCAGAGCCACAGAAATGCTCTGCAAAACACAGCAGCAGTTCCAGCAGTTGGATAAACTGAGAGGTAACTCCAAATCAAACCAGGAGACTGTTTTCATGCACTGGACTCAGCTACAGAGCTGCTAACACTGCTATCCACGCAGGCTGTGATGCAAAACGAGCATCCAAACCTACTGCTGCTCCTCTGCTCAAAGAAATAAAGAAACCACCACCAAAGTCTATATTTCAGATGTCTGGTGTTTTACTCGTGTTAATTCAGTGTGAAAAGATAATATTTATGATAACTGCCCTCTCCGCTCCAGCCAACATCTGAAAGTTAAGTAAGGATTGCCAGAAAGCTGCTATCCAGCTTCTGTGGCTTCCATGAGTGATAAATGAGTTTATACTGAACCTTGAAGAGACTAAAGTGCCTTAGTTTGATTAGTTTAAGTGAGCCAGCCGTTTTTTGTCCAAACATTTTTTTTCTCTTTGTCTTTCGTGGCATCCGTTTTCAGGCATGCATGTCTGAAAATAAGCCTATATTTACCCTCAGTACATGTGATGTAATAAATAAAAAAAACACTTGTAACTGTAGTTTTGGTTGTTAATAAGGAAATGGTCCATTGGCGTGAGCTAAGCCTTGACCTCAGATGTACAGAGCAGAGAGTCAAAAGTCCCCAGGTCAAATCTTGCTGTGGGCAGAATTTTTTTTTTTAACACAAACCTTTTTTTAGCCAAAATGCCAATGTTTGGGTGCCCCTCTCTCTCTCTCTCTCTCTGTGTGCAAAAGTCTGGGTACATTCCACTTCTTGGAGAGTGTCTGAAAATTGCTCATTTAATTGCTCATTGAAAATGAATGTGGAGAGAGAGAACGAGAGATGTATAGAGTGGCTCAGTGGTGTGAGGTGTCCTCTCATCAGTACAGCTTGTACATTCAAATCTAGCTAAAGGTCAAAAGTTTGGGTACACCCCTTCAGATGACCAGTATCTGAGCAGTGGAATTTTGGCGCATAGTCACACCACATTTTTTTGTGGAAATGCATTCTAGGTACATACAGTATATTTCATTCTAATGTTGTTGCTGCAATTTGCTATTTATGCACAGTTATTTATTGCTGTCTACCTCAGTCTTGCATTGTTTTGCACACTTTCGTGACTCTGCTGCTAGAATAGAGTATGTCATAATACTGTACTCACTCACAATAGTGCTGTTAATGCTCCTGTTACCGCACTGTATGTTGTCTCATCCTGTAAATTATTGTAAATCATTGCTCTTGTGTTTTTTACACTCTCTTTTACAGTCCTGTCATACCCACACTTGTGTGGTCTTCTGGCGTTCCTGGCGTTTCTGGAGGAACGTTGTTTTATTTCACTGTGTACTGTGTATATGGCTGAAAAGACAATAAATCACCTGCATGAAACTTGAAACTACTTGAAACCCAATGGAAAGATGGTCATTCTCCAAGAGTCCAGACCCTAGATGATGCTCCATTCTCTTATTAGTTACCCAATAAAGAAAGAGAAGACTGCTGTATAGACCCATTTATCATCAAGACCAAGCCTTCACAGAGAGTTACTTCTAGTTGAAAGAGTCCCTCTGTACAATGGGTTTCTGGACCTTAACAGAATACCAGCTCCTGGTAAATGATGACCTGGTGCCCCAGCCTAATTGCCTGGGGTGGCGTTTGGAGACATGAGCCATAGCCATGCTCTAACAGCTTCATTTTTCATGCAGACGGATCAATTCCTTACCTCAGGTCCTTCGGATATGAATGAGATTCAGATTCAGGATTGTGCGAGCTGGTGCCTCCAGCAGCTCTGATTTCTCATTGAAAAATCTGGATTTTTTTTGACGTAGGACACGAACTTCTCTCATTACCTCAGGGCCTTTACTCTGAAGCAAAGCTGAGAAACTTTACATTTTGTGCCAGAAACAATACAAGACATTCTAATTGTGTTTCTTCGAGGTGAAGAATCAATAGGTCCAGGCATTTAATTGGAGGTCTGGACTAAAAAGGTTTTTTAGAAGACTTAATGCCTGTGAATAAATAGAGCATTGATTGGGTCCAGGGCAATATTTTCATTTTTATACAGAAATTGTCTGGAATTGTCCAACTGAAATGATTACTCCAATACTCTGGAAAGTTCTGATGTTCTGTCAATGAAGGATACCCAGATAACCCGACAGACTTTTCTTCTGTCTTAAGGAATAGTTTAGCCAAAATTCAAATGAACGCATTTTTCGACTTTACCCAGATGTACTCAATTAGCAAAGATGCTTCTTGTGTCCAGATGTTGCATCTTTAATTTAGAACTGCAGCTGCCAGTCTAACATCATTAACGAATATTAAGACTCAATAGTCACCCAAAAAGTCACTGAAACTTCTCTTGAACTGCATCCAGCTTTGCATTAAGGTGGGGCAGACATGTGGACAAGGTTTAGGACACAGTATGACTTTGTGTGAGCTGTAAAAATGAACTTCAGTGCTACAGGCAGCTGTTTCAGACAACACCAGGCCTTGTGGTCGAAAATTAGACAACCAGTGACAAGTACGTCCACCTGAATAAAGATTTGGGTAGGTTTAGGTGACTATTGACTTCTGCAGTTTGTTAGCAACGTTTTCCATTTCCAAACTAAAGGAGCCAAATTTGGACTCCAAACTGATTGACCATATCTGGGAAAAGACCACATCTGTGTTAATTTGACTTTTAGCCGAACTACTCCTTTAAAGTTTCTCTTTAAATGTTCAGATATCTTCACGCTCTGCCTCCCTTCTGATTTCTGCTCTCCACCAGAAACTCCTGCAGGAGAATGTCTGGTCATCAGTCGGTACTCTGAATCTCGAACGCAACTGGGTTGAACAAGTCAACCTTTGAAAAGCACAAAAGAAACAAAATAAAGGTTTTGGAGTGGCCTAGTCCTGAGTTGAAGCCCATCGAGATGATGTGGCACAGCCAGTTCATGCTTGAAAACTCAGCAGTGTAGCTGAACTTCGGCAACTTTAAAAGAAAAGTGGACCAAAGTTCCTCCACAGTGACGCTTCCTCCAGTTCTAAGCGTTTGGTTGCAGCTGTTGCTGTTGAAGGTGGCCCAACCAGTTATAATGTTTTGGAGGTGATTACTTTTTCACAAGTGCAACATCTTCCATCAAAAAAAATGAGGTTGTGCTGTATTTTCTTACATTCTCAGAGTCTCATAATCTGTATGAGGATCTGAAAGAAGCGTGAAAAATGACGAGTGTAACTGCAAGAGAGTCCACTAGAGGGCAGCGCTCACCTGAGTTTCTGCACAGTGACCAGCCTCCAACCATAGACACTCTTCACAAAAACAGAATATTTATGAGTATATTTTATATTTTGGAATTTGTTGACAAACATACAATACAGTACAAATAGATTACTTGAAAATATATTTTTATTATGGTTTGTAACATATAGTAATATATTTTCTAAATGTATTTGTAATGTAATTTACAAATTAACAACCTAATATATATACAGTATATGTGTGTGTGTGTGTGTGTGTGTGTGTGTGTGTGTGTGTGTGTGTGTGTAGTTGATGTGGCAAGCATAAGGATCTGAGACAATTTTGACACTTTGACAAGAACCAAACTGACGGCTAGACGACTGGGTCAGACGCCCAAGGCTTACTGATGTCCGTGAGGAACCAAGGCTAGCCCGTCAGGTTCAGTCCCACAGAAGAACTGCTGTAGTGGTTTGAGGAACATCACAAAAAATTCAAGGTGTTGACCTGACCTCCAAATTCCCCACATCTCAATATGATCGATCATCTGTGGGATGTGCTGGACAAACTTGTCTGATCCATGGAAGCCCCAAATCGCAGCTTACAGGACTAAAAGGATCTGCTGCTGGTTCAGAACCACAGACCTTTAGAGGTCTTGTGGAGTCCAGGCCTCGATGGGAACAGCTGTTTCGGCAGTACGAGGGGGACCTATACAATACTTGGCAGGTTGTTTTGATGTTATGGCTGATCTATGTGTTTGTGTTTGTGTGTGTGTGTATGTATATGGATTTGTGTGTGTGTGTGTGTGTGTGTGTGTGTGTGTGTGTGTGTGTGTGCTCTTTATTCCGACAACATACCATTCAGCTTCATATTGACTGATAATGTAGCTGAGTTCTTTCAAACCTCCATTCTCCACAACAAGCCCACCAGTTTCACTGATCGATCCCCCACTGGGCATTAATGGTACATTGCCCAGCTTAAGACCTCTGTAATTGACTCTAATTCTGGAAATTAGACAGCATGTTATTCTTCACATCGTGACAGCCCAGTGCTTCTCGTCTGACTGCTGTGGAACGAGGAGAGCTAGATTTTGGTGCGTTTCCAGAGCCAATGAGTCAGTGCTCACTTTAATTGGCTGCAACCGTTTCCGCTGTGCTGGGGCCAGTAGGGGCAAGCTGTTGGGGGCAAACCTTGTTGAGTCATTCTCCCAATTGTACAAGATATTAATGGAATACTTCAGCAAACAATCAAGTTTACACAGTTTTCCACTTACGCAAGAGTTAGTTGATCAGCCAAGAATCCAAATTCTGCTTCTTTAGTTTAGAACTGGAGTTACCTGACTAACGCTAGAATTGCTAGCACAATAAGTCAATAGTCACTCAAACACTCAAAATGTAATAGGGACTCCTTATCTGAATCGTTTCAGATTCCCCATATTTTCAACAGTCATTGTCAAAGAAAGAAACCCATTATAGCTCCTGAGGTGACTTGTGAAAACAGACCCTGTTGTGGAAAAGGCTGCCCACAGCATCGACAAGTTTTTAGTGCACAATTATTGCTTTAAAGCTGTGGAGTCTGCAAGTAAATAATTATCCAAAGACATGTTGACTTTTCCACATTACAACTGCAGGACAGGTTTAATATGACCTAAAAAAAAAAAAAATCATTAAAAGGTCCATCAGTGATTATTTGACTGTGGAATCATAATGTGGATTAATAGTCAAGGACAATCTGTTTGTGGCCGAGAAGGCTGTAAATTTAAACCCAGTGTTTTACTTGGACCCCAATGACTGCCACATTCTGCTACATTAGTTCATTGATTTCGAGTGATTTTCTTTTAGTGCTGTCGTACCCCACATAGCCCAAGATAGGCTAAAACATCCACTGTGTTGGAATCAGCCCACTGTCTTGAGGGACTGTCACTCCAATTTTCATCTCACATGCACACTATCATCACACATGCTCACGCTGCATTACATTTTAATTCTGCAGCCCAATCCATTCTGCAACACTGCATCATATTACCCAATTTGCATGGGGAAACACATTTCATAAGATTTACACTTGTATTAACAAATCATGAGCATGTGCTCATAAAATTGTAGATGAAAGAATGAGCATGACAGGACATTCAATGTTCTATGTGCATCATTGTCTTTTGAGACATTAGCTTCTTTCTTCCCTCTATCTCCATTTGCCAAATTTGCCATTGGCTGCCACACAAACCCAAAGTATAGATTCAAGCCCATGCTTAACAGTTAGCAAAATGATCTCTTATTGAAATCATTCTCCTTTTTTTTCTCGAAGCATACATTTGCTGAGTCCAAACCAGAGCACCTGTGTTGCATACTGTTGCACATAAAGCAAGGAATATGTTGTTTGACTATCTCCAAATGTTTATCCATATCTCTCATAACGCTAACAAGAAAGGTCACTAGGAAAAAAGTGCACGTTTGTGCATTAAACAGTGAATTAATACACACAAGGCTGGCATTACAATATGAATAAAGGTCTTAAAAGTCCATGAAGTGAGTGAATGTCCCATACTTTATTTTATTCCTTCAGACCTCTTGGGTGTTTAACTATAATATTTTCTCTTTGGAAATGTATTACATATGTATTCATTCTGGACATTTGAATGGCAAATACAGTCAAAACATCCCAGTAATAACATGTTGTTACCTGCACTGCTGTTAAAGAATCGCTGTTCTCTGTGTGCCCTCTTGAGAGTGCCGTTAGCTTACTTTGCTCACCTTCGTTATTCTCCTTGTTCGCCGATTCTCAACTCTTTCTCACAGCTTCAACACAGCTGTCGGACATGTCGCACATGCTACAGGTAGCAAGGTGGCCACCAGTGCTCAGTCAGGGCATTTAAAAAGATTATCTGGATGATAGTCAACTATATACAGGATTGCCAAAAAACCAAATCAACTGCAGATTCCAGTAGAGAGCACTCATGATAGCCAATCAAATTTCTGCATTCTCCATTCCCAACATGCCACTACTTTTGGTCCCAAGACTAGGCCTAAGACAGTTTACCCTCCAAGGAAAAGCTTTAAAAGCCTTAAAATTCAAAGATTTCAACCCAGCAGTCTAACCCTGATAGCTCTGATTTCTCAGACACATGAAAGAACAGAGTGAGATGCTCCTCTGCTAACAGGTTTGACTCACGCATGTAGCTGTGAAATGAGGCATCTGTTAATACTGCTGTAACATCTGGCACAACAGTGAGAGTCTGTGCTCTTCAGGAACTAATCGACAAATAACTCACTAGAATGTACCCACAGTGGCTTTAATGGCTCAAATGACTTCACTTATAATGTTTTTCTATTAAAATACAATATCCAGTTAGGATTTAGCAACGCAGTTCCAAACATCTGTTCACATAAATGCAAAAAGTGAGAAGGTTTCTCTGCTCCTATTGGTTCTACATGAGATGTTGATACTTAATGTCCTTCTCATTAAGTGGATTATAACTCATCAAAGAAGACATTACAGCTGGCATCTTGGATATTTCATCAGTTGGAGCTATTCTGGGCTTCGTGGGTCATGAATTATGCATTGGTTTCACCTTAAAGAGAGCAGAATGGTGACACATGCTGATGTGAATGAGCAGCAGTTCAAACAATGAAGCATGTGATGTTCGCAGGTTCTGTGACAGTGAGGTGAACCTACAGTTACGTATAAAAGATGCAAGTATTTACGGAATATATGGGAAAAGTACAGCATCTTATTAATGGACGTTTTTGGGTATTCTTTGTTCTGCACAGAAATCATCCACACTGCAAGGTCATCAGAAGGTGAACAAAACTCTTATCCTAAAAGTCAAGGTCTGAAATATGCAACACCATTTGGAACTAAGTGCTGTGGACCCATGAAATGAAAACTGAACCATCTGGCTGCAATCACCAAAGGTATAAATGGAGAAAAAAAGGAGAAGCATTTGTGATGCCGGCCTGGGGAAGGGCTACACATGCACACTCAGACCAGTGTGGGCGCAATGCAGAGTGTTTTGTTTCAAGTCAAAACAGAAACAAATTAAAGCCTATTCTGGCTACTCACTTCTTTTCCTAATCCCTCCAGCCCGTGGTCACTCCAGTCTCTCCCAACAATCCTCTCTCAACTGGCTGAAGAGCCTGGGCTCCTCCCCTAATTCCTGACAGCTGTCCCTTATTAGCCCTACAAGCAGGTTGAGCTTGGACGGTCGTTTCGTCCCTCCACCTCCACACATATCAATAAAAGATCACCGTGCCAAATGTGACGGCGAGTCGATGAGCATGGGGTGGATCTGTTGTGATTTGGGTGTATGTGGCAGCCAGTGGAAAATCTTGTGGGGGAATAGAGGGAAGTTTTTACCAAATAATCAACAAAACCTTGAAGCTAATGTTCCACATCCAGTGTAGAAATTTAAGAAGAAAAGAGTGGGATACAAAAAGACAAAGCGTACATCAAAATAAGCCCTGAATTACTTCAAAGAATGAAAGATTAAAGATTTGAGATGGACCTTACCGTCTCTAGAGTAATGTTACTATGAATGGGTTATTAGATTGTAAACATGTATAAAAATAGATCAAATGTTACATGAAACTTTCAATGTGTTAAATTCAGCATATAAACTATATGCACTATTTGGACAAAGGTTTTGGGACACACCTGTTTTTCAGGTTTGGGCTAGACCCCTTACTTCCAGTGAAGGACAATCTTAATGTTTCAGCAGACCAAGACATTTTAGACAACGTCATGCTTCCAACTTTGGGATGAACTGGAACGGAGATTGCGAGCCAGACCTTGTCGTCCAACATCAGTGCCTGACCTCATAAATGCTCTACAGAGTGAATGGGCACTAATTCCCACAGAAACTCCAAAATCTTTTGGAAAGCCTTCCAAGAAGAGTGGAAGCTGTTATAGCTGCAAAGGGGGACCAACTCCATATTAAAGTCTATGTATTTGAATACAATGTCATTAAAGTCCCTGCTGGTGCAATGGTCAGGCGTCCCAGTACTTTTGTCCATATAGTATATGTTTAAATGATTTGTAACTAATTGAAAAACAAGCTGCAGCTTAGTTTCCATATATGGACTGGGGAGTGAACAATGTAATTTGAAAATTGTTTCATACTACATCAAATTCTTTTATTAAGATTTTCCATGATGTTCTTTCCAGGAAGTGGATCCATCAGGGGAGGTGGGCGATCAGTTCCTGATTAACAGACATACTGGCTAAGATCAATCTCACTGATATTATTACATCAGCCGGGCAGGTGGACCTTCAGCTGAGGCAAGGCCCGTTGATGAAGGGGTTTAGCATTGGGCTTGGAAAATGTTCTATTACTTTATTTTGCTATTTATCTGGCATTGATTTTGTAGGGAGGCAGTTTTGTAATTACCCTCTCCCCATCAGAATTGAATATGCCAAACTGTGACATTAATGAATGAGGTTTATTATTAGCAGAACATCAATACCCCAATACTTTTCAAGGTCCTGGTCCACTCACAGCATATATATGTATATATA
>JBBPCZ010106113.1:0-10817 GCA_037974445.1 Brycinus macrolepidotus
GGAAACCTCTGCTCTTCTCAGACATGTCCTGGAAATTGTAGCTTTTGTGGACGCTACGTCGCTACTTGATCAAAAAATAACGTAACTACTGGAAAGTTATTTGATTCAGAAATCAGCGACGCTACAGGCAAGCTACTGGGAAATGTACTTAAACTAATAGCTTCGCTACATGTAGCGGCGCTACTGCCCATCACTGTTTAATAGTTTGAGGACACAGTGAGTAAAGCATTAGACCTTCTGACTGGATTGTACGGATTTAATGTATGCTGAAAAATGGTCCTCATGAGTAACATATTTCCCTCCAAGTCACTCACAAAAACTTATTTCAACTGAAAAGGTATATCCAGCTAAGTGAATAAATGGTCAGTTTACACAATTTAAATCATTTGCACATTTTACAGAAGCTGAGAGACAAGGTAGGAAGCAGAGAATTGGTGGGGGTTATATTTATTATATTCATGTTGCAGAAGAACAAAAGCAGAGGTCCCCAATCACAGTTCTGAGGAAGTCATGACTTTGCACTGTCTTCTCTGTTCTTACACAACTGAACCATTTCATTGGTGGTTTCATTTTTGGCTGATGATCTGATGTTTGAAATGTGATGTGTTAAAGTAGGGAAATCACAAAATTGTGCAGAACAAGGGTTTTCCAGTGGGAACCATTGTAGACTATGTTTTGGAACAGGAAATCTATAAGTATTAATTTTCATAATTCTCCGTAATTTCAGTCATCATGCCTCTCATTGAGCCACAGTTTTGTTCTTATGGGAACCAACACTGATGGTGATTTGTCTCCTCGACCTTTGCATAAACGTGCAGACGCTGGCAGAACTCAACTGAAACTCTGAAACCTCATTTCCTGTCAAAATACAACAGTGTACCTTGCAATAATAAGAACAAAGATTAAAATGTAATAAAATTCAATTCTTAAGGAATTATAAGGCTACCCAGATAACAACGACAACAAAACATTAAAAGACCAATAATAATTAGCATAAAAGTCTGTGAAAAAATAACAACGAAAAACAATCACAAAATATAGTAGTATGGGTTCCCAATCACAGTCCTGGTTGAGGTCACCATGACCGCGACGGGAAACACACTAAATAACTTACAGGCAGGGGTGGAAAAAGGCCAGAACACACCACAACTCCAGTAGAAAAAGTTAAAACTGAATGATTTTCAGTGCTGAGATTTGTAAATAACATGGGTATCTAATTTTATCAGGAAACTGCATGTAACTGTTTTCTAAAAATTTGGTTCTTAAATGTGCATTAACCCAAGTGTCTCTTTAAATCACCTCAAGTTCAACCCACAGCCCACTGAGCCAATGGAAAGTGATGCTGCAACAGGGTCCACCCACTCAAGCTTCAAAGTAACGGAGGTCAGAGCATTTTGTATATGTAAACGCAGAATAGGTTTATTAGTTTATTTCCAAGAATTAGTCAAAAATACTTTTGTTGGCAACCTTCAGAATTTGATTGTTTTCGTTCTTTCGGTTGAGGTTGGAGACCCCTGATATAAGGTAAAAGTTATACTTACGGTATACTATCAAATACCTTATTATTTAAAATGTAGAAAATGCACTAGATTCAAAGGCTTATTGGTTGATAAAAATAAAAAGGCAATTTCTGCCCATTTCCACTCCTGCTTATGATGAAACTGCAGTTTACAGGTGAATGAGGGAAAACACCAAAATGAGCTGTATGCGATTCCTAGGACTGGGATTGGGAAACTGTGTAAGAAGGTGGTGTAGTGAGTAATATTGGTCTTTGCACAGATAAGTTAGCATAGTTGTGAGCAGCATAGTGTCTTATAGAGGTATAATAAAAAGAACAATAATAATGAATTAATAAAAAAAAAAATACAGCAAAAAATACATCAGCAATTAAAAAAATAGAAAAATCTCACAGGCATTTTTAAGAAAAGTCTAAAGAAAAAAGTAATGATTATAAAGCTGTTTTTTTTCTGTTGAAAAGCATTCAGTTTTAACAATACCTCAATAAAATACACATATGAGATAACAATACTTAAGTACAGTAATGAAATACAACCACTTAAGTATTTTCCACCTTTGTTGTACAGACTACCATCTCTCTCCAACTGCCTTCAGAAATGGCATGATTAGGCTTGTTATTGCCTGGTCATTGCGTGGGATCTCCTTCATGATATCACGTATGTTGATGATGCACAGGTATTCGCCCCACGTCTGAATCATGAGCTCTGCTACATCAGCTCTTGTGCCATCCAGCTTGCTCCTTGGAAGTTTCCATTCATTTTGGCAACCCATTATAAACTTCATATTTTCAAACTGTTGATCCTTTAGCTCATCCAAGACGCTGACAAGAGTGCTACCCCAGCCACGCAAGTCTTGTCTGGATGGATTTGATCCCAGCGTACGTCCTGGAAAAGAGGAATCATAGCACATTCTTATTATGGGTCTAAGTGACTGTTTTATTTACATTAACATTGCCACTTACCAGATGATCTTATCCAGAGCAAGTACAAAAAGTGGAAGCCAAACTAATGTAAAAATGGCTAGAAATGCTGCAAGAAAATATGTCCTATTGATGAAATATATACACTGATCAGCCAAAACAATAAAACCATCTGCCTAATACTGTGTCGCCAAAACAGGTCTGACCCATTGAGATGTGGGCTCTCTGAATATGTCCTGACTCATTTCTATCATATCCAGGTTGAACTTTTTCAGCTATTTGTATTACAGTAGCTCTTCCTTGAGACCGGACCAGATAGGCAGAAGTTCGCTCCTCATGCACATCAGTGAGCCTAGGTGTCATAACAATGGTTGTCCTTCCTTGGGACACTTAGGGTAAGTACTAACAACTGCATACCAGGAACACCCCACAAGTCCTGCCGTTTTGCTCTGGTCCAGTTGTCCAACCATGATGATTTGGCCCATGTCAAAATGGCTCTGATCATTAGACTTGTTAATTTTCTGCTTTCAATACACCAAATTCAAGAATGGATTATTCACTTGCTGCCTAATATATCCCACCCGCTTGATAAGTCCAGCCAACCTAAATGTTGTTGCAGACCAAGTTCACCCCTTAATGGCAACAATGTTCCCTAATGGCAGTGGTCACTCTCAGTAGAATAATGCACCCTGTCACGTTGCAGAAAAAAGTTCAGGAATGGTCTGATAAACATGATAAAGAGTTCAATGTGTTGACTCTAATCTCCCCAGATCTCAATCTGATCAAGCATCTGTGATAAGTGCTGGACACATCAGCCCAATCCAGTACACCTTTAGAAGTTGTGTGGTCCATGAGGTCCATATTTTGACCAATCAGAGCAGTTTTGGTGACATGAGATGAATCTACACAAATATTAGGCAGGTGGTTTTAATGTTGTGGCTGATTGGTGTATGTGGCAAATACCCATTCAGAATTTGTCCTGTAGCCAGAAACTGAACACTGATTAATTAAGACGAGAGCAGTTGAATAATTTAACAGAAACAGGCCACAGCCAGTAACATTTATAGCAGTATTTCAACCCACCCACAAAGGAAAACTCAAATCACTGAACACCAAGTAAATCTGTTTAGTTCAAATGAATGTTTGTAAGATAATTTCTCATAGAGTACATGATGCCTTTATCCTTATTACTTTAAGAGGCATCCTGTACACATCTGAAACTGTGGAATTTAATTTATACAACAACACAAAAGAGTGATTATGTTTTTCGCACAGTAGACTGATTCTCATTGATCTGAAATTAGTTTCAGTTATGGGGTTTGAGGACCAGTGCACAGTCAGGTGACTAACATAATGAGGGAAGGAATAGGCCTGAGAGTAATGTCTGTAGAGACAGAAACCAATGAAGGAGCATCTGGGAAAAGGCTGACTGGATTAAAAGAGTAGAGAAGTTTCCAAAAAACAAGCAAACTTGAAACTAGAGAAAACGAAGGAGGACTTAAGGACATATAAGAAGAAACTTGGGAACAAAGGAAGATACAGGAGAAAAGTCAAGGGGCGTACAAAATTAAAAGCGTTACAATCAATGTCAAGCTCTTTTTTTTAAAATATCAGTTTTTTAGCATGTGTACACTTCCACAGTAACAAGTATGAGAAAAATATTGATACTTTTACAATATTACCATGATAAGTTATATATTGCTAACAAAAACATGTAAATCATACTTACTCCTGAAGGGCACACTTTCTTCATCATACTTGTAGGGAGGTGGTGATGTCGGTGCTGACTGTTCTTCAGCCTCATAGTCAAGAACTTGTGCTGCGTCTATTGATAGATCTTTAAGCCCTTGCTCCAGTGTTGCGAGCTTTGAAGTCATCCTTGTGTCATATGGTAGAATTTCACCATCTGTTTGGCTTGAGATTGACAGCTGCGATTGAATTAATCTGCCTGTTTGTCCCCTTACATGTTTTTGTAGATCTTTCATTCTTTCTTTTTCAGCATTTATCCTTGCTCTTTTTTTCACATCTCTTGATCCATCTTTCTCAAGAAGATTTAGTTTGTCTTGGATGCGCTTCAGCAGTTTATGCTTTTCTGCTTGGAGTTCCTCTGGTGTCCTTGTCTCTGGTATGGAAAAGGTAAAGGGGGAGCTCTTTCTTGCAATCATCTCCTCAATGCCGTCAATCAGCTTTCTGCATTGTTCAAAATGTGGCCACTCCGTGAGAATGTGGTGTCTTTTCCCACATGTTTCCCATAGCACTTGCAGATCCTTGTCCTTGATGTGTTTGTCAATATTTGCTTTCTTCAGCTTTTTTCCTTTGGTGAAAACAATGATTGTGTGATCCCAGACTTTGTCACTGAGGAGGTTCTCCAAGGTCTTCATGGTCCGGTTTGTTACAGTGGAACTTTCTGCAACGCAAAAAATGATCGCATGCGGACCATTTTTGAATTCCTTCATACAATCTCGTAACTCTTGATTGATTTCCGGTTGTCCGTCTTCAAGTGTCAAGTCTCCATACCAACCAGGTACACGGACTATCGTTATCCTCCTTCCAAATACGGCGCGCTGTCTCTTAGCATTATGTTTTTCATATGTAGTCTTGTACTTGAGGACATGTTTTCTAAGAATTGCATTCCCCACTGTATTTTTTCCTGCAAAATGGCACCCAATGAGCACAAGGTTCAGCTCTTCAAAAAGAGGGAGGTGATCTGCAGTGGAATACATGATACATTATTTGATGTGACCGAAAGTAGTCTAAATCTAACATTTTTCATTTGCAAGGTATTTGCTGCGCCCTTACCTGCCTCTATTGATGAATCATCAACTGTAAATTGTGAAGATGACAACTGTGAGTATGTGTTACATAATGAATGTACTTATTCCAGTAAAACCCCAAACCAAATGTGGTAAAGATTTGCTAAAATATGTAACTTACAGAATCTGTGGGCCATTTGTAGGAGCCAGTTCTCTAACAGGATTATATTTCAGACTGGAAATCCTTCTGAAAAGGCCAAGTCAGGCCACTGCACTGAAAAACAACAAAAAGCTGTTTTTTACAATTAATGCAAAGAAACATGTTACACCAAAATAGCAGCTTTTCTGGGCACATAAAAAATGTAAAAATGTCATTTCATTGTTTTCCTACTATGCCGTGACCTCAGTTTCAGCTTACACTCTAATAAATAAAGGTGCAAAAACAGATTCTTTACATGATGGGATAGATAAATCACTTTTAGTTCCCTAAGGAATCTTTCAGTGGATGGTTCTGTAAAGATTCATTTTTGATATGTGAGTGTAAGTAACCTTTTTAAATCTTAAAGGTCCATTATATAACAAAGTTTAAACGAAGAACCCTTAAACTGCTATGGAACATTTACATTATGTGAAGGTTTATTAAGCTTAAAAGCAGATGCAAAAGCCTCATTTTCAAACATGGTTCTTAAGGGAACCAAAAGTGGTTCTTATGTACTATTGCTACTAGCAGATTTGGTGGGTTCAGGGGTGATGTTTATCCAATTATTTAATCCAGGAATTTCATGTGTGTGTGTGTGTGTGTGTGTGTGTGTGTGTGTGTGTGTAATGGCTCATACCTTGTTAATAAACATGCTTCTCATAATTTTTCCTGCGTCTACTAATGAGCCAATCTGGGCATATCAAAATAGCCAACAATTAACTTATCGTGTCTAACTGTGAATATCTTGAAATCTATTGATTGTACAGACCTTGGTTTTTGATGCAAAGTTAATGAAATACTGTAGTACCTTATGAAGTATAGCACATAATACTACTCATATTTTGTACCTAGTTCCTTCTGTGATGACTTCTGAGAATTTGGACAGACGGGTAAACATGCTTGTCTTTATCCATGGAATCATATTTCTGAAGAAATCACACTTTAAACATGGCTTCCCAGAAAAGTTCTTTTTTTTTTAAATTAGTAAATATTAAAGTTTTCATGACTGCGAATAAATATAATGTAATATAAAAATTCAACTGAAATACTTTACAGACCTTGGTTTTGGGCCACAAGTAAGATAATTAGAACCACTCTACAAAAGCCACAAAAAAACAAAACAAAGCAAAAAAAAAAAAAAATCCTTTTTGATCTTGGTCTTCTTATTCTACAGTAAACACTTTTACTAGCTATCACTTTTTTAATCATGTTGGCAAAGTGCCTGGTTTCTGTTATTACAGCACTCTAGTTATAAACATTCTTACTTATTTCAGCATTTTGTAGATTGATTAGTAGTCTGTGCAAACGTTACAGCTACTTAGGAAATGTAATTATTGTTTAAGCAAAGAGCTGGTCTTATTGAGAGTGTTCTGATACAATAGTACAATATTATAATTACCATACAATATTTGATACAATATTTCCACCTGCTGTGGCATTACTGGAGTAAAGAATATGAAGAAATTGTCCATAATTGTCAGTATGGCAAGGAAGACTATAGGAAAAACAAAACTTTTAAAAACAAAACTTCTTTACGGGTCATAATATAGGTTACGAAGGGCCGCAAAGAACATTTTAAAAACCTTTTTTTCCTTCACAAATATGCTCATACAGTAAGGGTCCAGGATTTTTCAGTCTTGTAAAAAATCTCAGTTTTATAACTGTAAATGTTTTTAGTTTGGTGTGCTTTGAAATGTTAAGGGCACCTATAATTAAAGGCTTGCAGTTTCACGAATTGGCTCATACACTGTTGTCTTTTAAACAGGAGACACTGAATTTAAATATCTAAAACTTTTCACATGAGATTCAGTTTATTTATTTGCAATTTATTTTTTAAATTCTGAAACGCATTTTCAGGATATTCAAGTGAAAGCTTTTTAAAAATGCTGTCTTGGCCAGTCAGGCAGCTATTCTGGTTTCAGTGTGTCTCTTCACCTTGTATACCTTGCACAAAATAGACCTCTTGTAATACACACACACAAACATTGTATAAACATAATACTGAAACTAGAACGCCTTGCGTGACGGGTAAGACAACATTTTTTGTGACAGTATAACCTACCTAGCTTTAGCACACTCAAACAACAGAGGCAAATCTAAATACACACACATGCTCATTTACAATAAAAGCAATAGGCAACACAACAGTTTTGTTAAGGGTGGCTAAAGTGGGTGGTAGTAGCCTAGTGGATAATACATTTGCCTGTGAACCCGATGACCACAAAGTCGCAGGTTCAAACCCCCACTTTCTGCCATTGTGTCCTTGAACAAAACACTTAACCCTCAGTTGCTCCATGAAAGACAGTACACACTACTAACTACTGCAAACAACGTGCAGTATTTACTATAGTTTGTGTCTATTTAAGTTAAAAGAAATGGAGATGGGAATCTGCTGCTGTTTGCAACTGGAGGACATCAGTCAATCAAATTCCTAAAGACCTCAGCATCTGATGAAATTTGACAACGTTTCATGAGTGTC
Organism: Brycinus macrolepidotus; assembly: GCA_037974445.1. NCBI lineage: Eukaryota > Metazoa > Chordata > Actinopteri > Characiformes > Alestidae > Brycinus > Brycinus macrolepidotus. The sequence continues at coordinate 7,869 of JBBPCZ010106113.1, forward strand.
ACAAGTTTAGCCCACACATTTTGAAGAAATCTTTACCTAATACACAATGAAACTTCAACATTGCAACAGCACTGTTAGGGATCATTATCTGGGTTAATGTTACTGGTTCTACAAGCCACCGTGGAAACTGAATTTTCTGAGTGTGAAATAAAATTAAATGAGCAGGAAAAGAGTGAAGTATTTGGACCAAGTTAGGCTAAATGATGCCTTTTTCTGTTTGAAAACATTAAGCATTTTCCCCATTAATCGCTGTTCAATGTCAGTAATCAAACCTTAGTTACTGTTAACTAATTTAAATCTTTAGGTGATCATGAGCCTAGGTTTTCCTTATGTGTAACTGTAATCATCTTTAGCAATAAACAAATGGCAAACAATTTTACTAACTGTAAAACAGTTTTTGAGTGTTTCTTTTCAAATAATCTCTCAAATTGAGAGCTTTCATAAAAATTTAATTCTTGCGCCACATTTTCATTTTCAGGAATTTATAAATCTTGAATTTTGTGAATATTTTGGAAATGTTTATTTCCATGACCATCTTATAAGGCAATGTTTTATGCCGACTTTGACATGTCAGAACACAGTACAACGTTCACATAAATGTCACATACTGACAGAATAAGACGTCCAGTAATTTTGATATGACATGAAAAAAAAAATTATTGCATGCAAAATCATACACTCACCAGTCCTTCTGAACACAAGCTGCTTCCAACCGAATTATAAGACTTACAAGTCTGCACAAGAATTTGGATAAGACCAGCTTTCCGTCGATCACTACCCCTGAATATTTCACCTGTTTAAAGGTTTATAACTTTCATTACAGGGGGACACACCCATTTCATCCTACAGTCACAAATAAATGCCAGGGCCCCACCCCTGTCATACTATCATCACTCAGTAAATGTACATATTTTCTTTTGCATTACTGACATGAATCTATTATGTAACTCATAATGTGACCCAGCTTTATGTTTGCTTTAAGTTTTTTATTTCATGTGGGAAAGACTTGGCATTGCTTTGAAGTGATTTAAAAAAAAATCTGTATCAAAGCTATGGTCCCACAGACAAGACTGTCATTACAAAAACAAACAAATATTTTAACTACTGCCTATGGTTGTCACTTTGTAAGCCACACCAACAATGCATGACGTCAAAGTCAGACAGACTAAAGGCAGTCTAAAAAATAAATTCACCCCAACACTTCCCCATTTTTCACCAGCTGTTTCACCCAGTTTTTGCAACATAGGTCCAGTTACGAAAACCAACCCGCTCAATCCGCAAAGATATTCATTCATCAACGACTCGACCCCAACCTGACACACAATGTATCTGTAAGTTATTAATAACTTAGTCAGAATGTTGCTTTATCACTTTTTGACTTGCCCTGTCAGTGCCTGCAAAATTTTCTAATAAGTTGACCCAAATCTGTTAGACCTCTGGGTGAACCCAGGAGACCTGCAGGTAAACCCATGCATCACTACTGGTAGTGACAGAAAGAATGAGATTGCGGATAAAAGCAGCAGAAATGAGTTTCCTCTACAGTGGGGCTGGCCACACCTTTAGGAGGTCAGACATCCAGGAGTGGAGATCTGCTACTGCCCTGGTTTGAAAGGAGCCACCTGAGGTGATTTGGGCATCTAGTCAGGATGCCTTCTGGGCACCTGTGGAGGTGTTAAGGGCACGATTAACTGTGAGGAGACCACAGTGCAGAACCGGGACACACTGGGAGTACTATATATCTTACCTGGCTCGGGAATGCTTTCCCCCAAAAGGTGCTGGTAAACATGGCTGGGGAAAAGAACATCATTGCTTATCACCGCAACCCATAGTAAATGAGATGAGATGAGACTTTTCACCCAATACTGTATCAAATACAGTCAAATATTTCATGTGATGCTAACAATGAATAATCAAACCCTCTACCTACCTATATGAAGCCAAATAAGAAGAAATAGCAGATGCTAACCATGTAAACTCAGTTAAAAATGGACCACCCTGAAGGTTCATCATAGTCAGTTGCATTTGTAATATGTTCACCCACTTTTTCTGCAGTCCTCCCTCAGATGTATATCCTGAAGTGAATAAGCTCATATTGAGGTGGAAATACAACTGACGTACGGGCCCACATTGCTCTGCACTTTCCTGGCCTTGATGATGCTCTGCTTGCAAGAGACATCAAAATGGCCATTCACCAAGACCTAGCAGAAGATATATGCTGGGGAACTGGAGATGACCACACTTAGCATCAACAATTGATCCATGATTTAAAGCACTACCTTTCCTGTCAGAGGATGACAGACAATGAACATAGAAAAGAACAGCTGAATAGTTCCCAAATAAGCCCAATTGCATATAACTTGCAAACACATAAAATGATTTATTCTTCAGATTTCTTTTGCAATGAAACTAAGTCAATCATTTGTCTAATATAATTATTTTACATTTACATTCATTATATGCTGTTCTGTATCCTTTTATGTCTGAATCTGAACTGAATGCTTACAATATTTCTTTTACTAATGCAGTTTTCTTTGCAAACAAACATTTGCTTTATTGAATCGTTTAAAATTCGTAATACTTTTTAACTATTATTTTAACACAATCTGGAATTATATTTTTGATTAGTCACAAATGTAATGTGGCAACTGAAATTTTAAAAGCAATTAAATTTGTTGTACTCCTTTGTATGCTTTATTGCATTCTTCAGGACAGAATTGTAGGTTTGGAATAGGAGGAGCTCAGGAAATATGAGCCTGCTAAAGAGGAAAAGGTGCCACAGGTTCCCCCACCTGCAAAGAGAAGCTGTTCCCTGATTTATTTTGGGGGTACTTTTGGGAATGATAGGAACACCCAAGGAAGGTCCCCCATTGATAAAGAGGCTGCTCCTTTGCCATTCTCTGAAAACCCTTTGATATTGCCATCAGACAGTCCCTGGTGATTCCCATCCCG
>JBBPCZ010106134.1:0-10817 GCA_037974445.1 Brycinus macrolepidotus
ACACACATATACACACACGCACATACACACAAACAGACACACACACACACACATACACACACTCACTCACACACACACAAACACACACTCACACACACACACACACACACACACATACACACACAGACATACACACACATACATACTCACACACACACACACACACACACATACACATACACACACACACACACACACTCACACACACATACACATACACACACACGCACACACACACAAGCACGCATCCATGCACCTTCAGCTCAGTGTATTCACTGTGAAATTATTTCTTTTCCTGATCGTGGAGTTCCAACAGGACACTAGACAATGTCGTCAGATCTGTTTTGGCCACAGGATTTCACCCTGTTCAAAAACACAGTATTACATAGTACCCAGTCGGCTTCCTCAACATTTAGGGCTGAAACAATGATGACACATTATTGATAAAGGCAACAATTATTATTATTATTATTAATATTATTAATAGTAGTAGCAGCAGTAGTAGTAGTAGTAGTAACAAGGACAATCATCCTCATCATCATTATATTATTGTCGTTAACAATTAATTGCATTATATATGAATATAATAATGATTATTTAATAGCTTTCTTTAATATTTTAAACAATTGTTTAACGTTAATGATATCGTCAAATGGAGTCATAGCAGTGGAAAGTGTTCCTGTCAGAGCAGCTTTTGTGATTGTGGTCCTTTATTATTTATAGTCTTGTTTGAGTTTTTACATTTTCTCTTGCTGCTGTTTAGTTGTGCGATGGAAACCTAACCGTTGAACTTGTTACTGATTTCTCACAGCTGAACTTTATCTTCAGCCCAAACAGACAGTCGTGCTTGTACTTCGTCAACTTACAAGTTGTTAGTTTGTGTCTCCATTGTTGTTTTTTGCGCAGGCAGTAAAAAACACAAGGGCCTCTTTCTAAGTCCATCTGTAGTCACGACGACATTTTGACCAATCAGAAAGCAGTGACGCAGCCAGCTCGGCTGCGGCCCGCTTTTGGCCCTGCCGTCGAGCAGCTTGAGTACGACTCGGGTACGGGTCGCTTTATTTGTAATGGAGAACAAAAACATTTGTTTGCAGTACGGCGTGACTCCTTGTGCCAGCGGAAAAGAACCATAAGTGATGCGTCAGAATGAACTCGGGTTCCTCTCAAAAACAGCTTTTTTTTCCTTTTTTTTTTTTGCTCGCATCATGGCTGAAACTGCATATTCATGGAGCTTTAACACCTAAACCGTCTTTGCTTTTATTCGCTGCTCGCTCGTGTGTTTGTTGTTAGCTCACTAATAGGATTTGCCTAATCTCAGAGAAGCATCTTTAGGAGGAGCGTCAGACAAAAGAGTTCCCTGGTGACTCAGAATGCCAGAGAATCCTCACGGGACGCCGAGCCGCCCTCACCGGCTGCTGCGCTGAGAGAACGAGCAATTAAAGACGAGTTTGATAGTGAAGATGTTAGCGCGCACAGTCAGGTGTTGTCCCACTCGCAGGCGCGTCTGGAGGCGTCCACACTTGTACTGTAAGATGTTTTTCGTGACTGAGGCCAAATAATGGACCAGTGTGAGGGCATCTGACGAAAAATCCTGTGATTATTATTCATAAAAATGCATCTTCTTACAATAAAACGACCGTCTTACAATAGATTTCAAATACCAAAGCGCATCTGAGTATTTTCGCTGCCAAATGTTTATTTGATGATCATTATTTGACCTTTAGAGAGTGGCAGTGAGAAATATTTGTTTATTTAATGTTTGTTGATGACGCCTTTAGAGGGCGGCGGTGAGTAATGTTTGTTTTTTTGATGCTAGTAAAACCTTTAAAGAGCGGCGGTGAGAAAGTTTGTTTATTTGATGCTTGTTAGTAATGTCTTTAGAGGACGGCGGTGAATGAAGTCTGTTAACACCTTTAGGGGGCGATGGTGAATAATATTTATCTGATGTTAATTAACGCCTTTAGATGGTGAAAGTGAGTAGTTTGTTGGTTTGATATTTATTAACGTCTTTTGAGGGTGGTTTGTTTATTTGATGCTGATATAAGCTTTATAGGATGGCATTGATAATAGTTTGTTTATTTGATGTTAATATGGCCTTTAGAGGGCAGCAGTGAGTAATGTGTGTTTTTTTGACGTTTGTTACTAACGCTTTTAGAGGGGGGTTAGTAGTAACACCTTATTAACACCTTTATAGGGCAGCAGTGAGTAACGTACGTTGCTTTAATGTTAATAATACCTTTAGAGGGCGACAGGGAGTTTAGATTTTCCCTGCATTTCACTTCACAGCTGGGCAGAGGGGGTTGAGGGAATGGATTTCGGTACCTTGGCTAGCTACCGCTGGGTGTTTTCAGCAGGCCTGGCTACTCTGGTGTAGGTTATATAGTAATGGGATCTAACAAGGTGATAGGAATCATCTTGAGGCTTTGAGAACATCAGGAACCATCTGAGCACTGTCTTTGAGCCTGTGTGTGATCGCAGCTTAATGAGGGTCCTCCTTCTTCTGTAGTTCAGTGCCCCAATGACCATTCGAAGACAGCTCATACACCTAGACGTACACACACACACACACACACACAATTTTGCCTTGTTTTAATTCCACAGGTTTGAAACGTGTAGCTCCCCTTCATTTCCATTTAGCTCATCTGGAGTCGCTCAGTGAGGAATCATGCTACTGTTGTGGCTGTTTGAGGCGCTGCCGCAAATGCTGGTGCTGCTTTTCATCTCTCGCTTACAAATACACCTTTTAAAGTATGCTCTACTTCCTGTAGGGCAATGAGGCGAGACACACACGTACGCACGCTCAGACACACAAACACACACACACACACACACACACACACACATACACACACGCACACAGCAGCAGCACACACAGGTGTATTTAAGCATTGTTGGGAATGCAGCCTTCATGTATATAAATATATTATTAGTATATTATTATTATATATTATTAGAGCTACCTTCTATCTACTGACACACACACTTCTTGGGGAGCTGTAACACACACACACAAACACACACACACATACCCTGAAGACGCTGACACATACAGAATCTGCTCATTTGTCCATGCACATAGCTTTGCACAACCTCGTACACATCATGAGGACCGTTCTGCATGCTTTCACCATTTCACGCTGGAGTAGCCTTGAGTTCACACATGGCTGAAAGCCCTCACTGAGTTAGCTCATCCCCAGCGCTTAAATGAAAAATGAATGGTCCCTTCAACGCACTGTAAGTGCGGCACCGTCCTCCAGTAGACCAGGCCCAGGCCACCACACCTTCTGCCTTTTGCGTTTTCCGCTGACTCTAAAGACCATCATGACCGTCCTTAACTGCTAGGAAAAGATGGACGACCTCCACCAGGCCAAATATGGCAAATGGCGTGATTTTTTTTTTCATGCCCCAGTTCATTTAACGGACTGCCATATGTTGCCCAATATGCTTTGTGTATTGTTGTTAGAGTGGTGCATGCTATGTTTCATTAAGTACTTTTCACCCTTCGGCCAGCATTTTCCATTATAGGCCCCAACAAAAGATGATTCATGCTTAAAAAGAGATTCTTTTGTAAAAGGAATTTGTTCGGAACTCAGCAAGAGGCTTATTTTCCCAAAGAACTGCTTCGAATTAACAAAATGCCAGGAATCGTTTTTGCTTGCCAGGATTCTTGTTTTTTCCTGGACCCTGGAAGTCATAGGAGCTCACTGTCTCGGCTGAAGACCCGTCATGTTCCCAAGGACATTGTGAAACCTTGTAGGCTTGTAGAGAAACGTGTGCTGGTGAGGATGCAGCATCATGCATAGTGAGTTGATAGAGCACATGCATATGGATGCAAAGTGCGATACACATTCATTGCATGATGAAATCTGTGGCAGAAGAGAGCAAAATAAACTCACAGAGAAGATGTTCATCTGAAACCCAAAACTAGCAGTTTAACCATCTGTAAATAAAAAACAGCGCTCTCCAAATATGAATCCAGCATAATTCTAAACTAGATTGCATTTCCACGAGAAAATGTGAAGTGTGATTGCATGGTTGCTATAAAATGAGTGTTTGGAGGCGCACAAACTTTAGTTTTATGGGCAAAAATTCGTGTGTTAAAAGAAATCTGCTCACAGTGGCGTATCAAACCAATCAAAAAATCTGAATACATTCGCAGTACACTGGATATTAATTAACATTTTAGCGTTGGAATTTGGCCGAAATTCAATATGGGCTTGGTCGAGAAGCAGCACCAAAAACAGCTGGAAACTTCCGCCGTCACACTAATAAATAGTCTCACTGCTAAAGAAGTGTCATCCAGCAGGTGGCAGCACTACCAGAAATGCACAATGGACCTTGGGTCATCGTCTCCTCAATATCTCTTAAGCTTTTACTTCAGATGGGCAGACGTTCCCAAGGGAGGCCTCCTATGCTTCCGCACGGTGCTGATAAATGTACCAAAAGGCCTGTATTTCAGTAATTTAGGTCAAGTTTGGTGTAGATGTCTGATCAATGTTACGGCAAAGTCAGACTTGTGGAAGTGGAGCATGCCCTTCTTCTGGAACTCATTCCTGGATTTATCCAGAAGAATGTTCCCAGCAACAACTGGATTAAGTCCCTCCTAGTCCACCCCCAAACTTCCACATTGGAACTCTTTGAGGGCAATGGACTTTTACAACTCTTTCCATCTGGACTTCATCCAAGGTTTTGGTTCAAGCTCACTCACTCCCTTGAATAGGCATTTAGCTCACATACACTGTAAATATGCTAGTGCTTGATTGCTTCATTGGTATATAGATTGTGTTTCTTTTTTCTTTTTTTTTTATTACTGAGATAGCACATCGTTTTCACTCTAATAGTGCCAACATCTGTATAAAAGAATTCAACCTTCAGAACTCAAATTATTAAAGTTACTATCTTTCATTAGATATTAGAGACTGTAATATTTATGACTTCATCATATTCATGAGACTGATTTATTTCATTATTAATGAGGCCTTGTACCTGTTTACCATAGTACGGCAACTGTGTTCTCAATAAACTCTTTCAGTCAGTTGATCCCCCTATGAAGGAATCCGGAAAAATCTGGGTTCCATCAGACGATAGAGGATGCATGTCAATATATATTCCCAATCTCTTCATCTATAATCCTCAGTCTCGCTATATTTAACCAAACAGAGATAACCCTCTAAATGAAGGCACATTGTCCAACCTAACTAATACAGCCTCTGGTTTGTGCAGGACGTGAAACTAGAGTTTATCAGATCTGTTTTTTTATTTTAAATGAGTAATTATGGAAACTGGGCAGCCATCGCATGTGATTGCCATGTCATCTTCCGCTCTCAATACGCTTCTATGATTTTTAACGCACCTCTGACCTCTGAATGAAGCCTTAGCATCCTCCAATTAGCTCCTGTTGTGCTGGGACAGAAGATAATAACCTTAATAATAAAAAAACTAAATTTTGACTGTAACAGGAGATCCGTGGTGAAGTATGATCTTTAGTAAAGCCTCAGACATCCATACGTGGGGTCCCTTATCACTTGGACATATGCCACAACCATTAATTAGGATCCTTCTCCAAGCATGTTGATGAACTTTATGGTTTTATGTTTGGTGGAAACCAAACACTGCATTCCAGCATTAGAACCCAGCTGTGAAGCGTGGTGGTGGTACTGTCGCCAGTTGGGGCTGGTTTGCTGCTGTTGACAGCTTGCCCTTATTTGATGGAGCCTTGAATTCCGGATTGAGATGAAGCCCAATGGAAAAGCAAGTACTGATCAGTCTGCCAAAGAATGGTTGAAATGTGCTTGCCCTAAGAAGAAAGAGGTAAGAAGATGGCAATTGAATCTACATAAAGCCAACCAAATACCAACTCTTTCCTTCAAGGATTCACTGAGGATGAAGTAGGCTTTACAGAGAGATGTGTTTTTAAATAGTTGTATTTATTGCATTTTTGTGTAAACTGTATGTTTACACCAGTTTTGGAATTTGGCCAGACAGCATAACTCAAAATAGTCAGACAGCTCAAAATGAGACTTGGCCAGACAACATAACTGGACTGTCACGTCTAAAACGAACCCTAGATGGACAGTGTGTATTGCTATGCGAGACCATCTACACCACTTTATATCGTTACGGGCCTGTTACCACAAGCCTGGCCTCACTGACAGCTGGAATAATTTAATAAACCACACTAATCGGCCTCTAATACGCGTTCAGACACTCGCCGGGCCTCTCCTGACGGGAGTGGAGTGGAATTAAGCCGGCGCTTCATCAAATAGCCATCAGCGATTGGATGTTTCCCCCGAGCTCGCCGTGACCTTTCCCTTTCCTCACCCTCCATTCAGTGGCTCATACATGGAGGAGGTTGCCGGTGTAAAGGTCATCTGGCAATGTCTCTCGCTTTTCGCACACAACTATACTCGTCCTCCCACTCTTTTTCTGTCGCTCTCTCCCTCCATTCGAACCCATACACCCACACACTTTTCCTCTCAGCCTTGCTGATTGACTGATGGTTGTGCTCTGTATGTCCTGTATCTCGCTCACAACTTCCCCTTCCAGCCCCAGGGAAAGATTTATGATTGTGAGCTTCCCTTCATTTCTTCATTTCTTCTTCGCATCTGTCTCTTGCGCCTGCGCTCTGTTCTGGACGGACTGTTTGTCTTTAGGCCTGGCGGTAATAGACTCAGGACCCGCTCTTCATCTGGCTTCACCTTATCTGATGTGTGTGTCCGATAGGCGGCGAAATTCAGGGTTTCGCAGCCCAATGATGGACAGCCGAGCAGGAGAGCAGAAATAATGAGTTTATGTAAAAGAGGGGTAAAAGAGTAAAGCAGCAAAAAAGATGCATTTATTACAGTGAATGAAACAAAGGCATTTGCCACCCAAGATCTTCCTAAATATCCATGTAAATGCCACATATATAGTATGTATATATATGCTGTTTAATGGCTGTTGACAAACAGCGTTTAGGTGTATTACTGACACCCTCTGGTAACTTACAGCAACATTCTGGACAAAATTAGACAAAATATTTTCGTTTTAGACAAGGCAATAGCTGCTTAAACTCAAAGCTGTAATTATAATATATATTGCGCCCCCCCAACATTAAAATGCTCAAAATGTCTGACACAATATACTGATTTCAATAAACATAATTCATATGCTACAACAGACAACCCTTCCACCTAGCAACCACGCACCACTGCTGTCTCTGTTGAACTCAGTTCTGTGGGGCTAAACAAGTGGCTGAGGCTCCTCCTAAATGTCGTTGAGAAGTCAAAACTAGAGCCAGGCAAATGGACGTGTATTTGACTTTAGTGTGAATGAGAGGGGCTAAACAGCTTTAAGCTGAATATGCAAAAGTATGTAGATGCACCAGATTTTATGAGATATTTGTAGATGCGCCAGATTTTATTTTTTGCAGCATGGAACATGCTGAGTCATATTTTGAAAAACATGCACCTTTTTCATGTAGATTTTAAGAGAAGCTCATCTTCTGGCAGTTTGCCCAAGAAATATGGTAGCATTTGCTTGGAAACTTTAAACCAGTTTAATCAAAGAGCATCTGTAAGCCCCCAGCAGACTCATTGACTGTGTAACTGCAGTCCAACAGCTGCATTATTGATGACGGAGCGTTTGATACTGTAAAGTGGTCCGGTAGCCGTGTCCAGCTCACCAAGAGGAACTGTGCAGTGGAAGTTGGCTGCTTGCTTCGCGAGGGGCGTTTCGATTCCCTCGCCTATGAAAGGGAGAAATATGAAAGGAAGTAATTAAAGGGGGGGTCCACAGATAATTCCCTCCTCCATCTGTAAACGGGATCATTCAGAGTGGGCTTGAAATGGTTAATTCCAGAGAGGGTCTGAAACAGCTTATTGTAGACAAACATACGGACTCAGATTTCTTTACAGTGGGAGTGAATGGAACCAGGCGTCACAATATCCTGCATGTAATTCTCTGCTGTTAATGGATAAAAAAATACGTTTTAATCCAACGGCTTCTCAGAACTGCGGTAGGACAATGTCTCAGGCATCAAGCTGCACATTCATAACCATTTCATGGAATAACTTTCTGTGAGGGAGCTTTTAGAGGCAGACATCTGGTTCCATTCACCACCACTGTGAAAAATTCTGACTCAGATTATGAGTTACTTAGTTTACATTTAATTCTATATAAAAAATAGAAAAATCAGTGGAATTCCCAATTCATGTCTCAGGCCTTGAGGGTTTTGGAGCTATGTGTATGAAAGGCTTATATGGTAATGATATCTGTCCTGTCCAGTTTTCCAGACAATACAGCGTCTGTTAATCGTCATGGCGATATGCAAATTATCCTATAACCAATCACATTGTTTATGACAGGTTGACAAATCACAGCTCCAGGTGAGTTACTGAGTGTGCTGATGATTCGAGGTCCTCACGTAATCCAGCAAAAGTCTAATTATTTTAAATGAACCATTAAAGACCCTGATTGGCCGAGGTGTTTTTCCCATATTCTACATTTTCCTTAGAAGCTTAGAGCTAAAAAAAACTGTTTTTGTTACTTTGCCGTTCAGACTTACATATGTAAATGATCTCTTTTCTGATTGGCTGCCCTGAATTGCAGCTCATTCAGAAGGCAGCACAGGGCTGGAACACTCCTTAGAACTTCAGCGGGAATGGGCGGGGCTAAACTGCTGAGGGCTGAATAAGGAGGTCTATGGAAGCAGGTTACTTGTGACATGACAAAAAACTGTCATGTGAAAACAACAGCTTAGTTTCCATATATGGATCTTATGGATAGGGGTGGTGGATGTACATTTTGAAACCTGATGATAAAATAGGCCCTATAATATAGTGTCTTTCCTTTCAAAAGATGAATGTTTTTGAAAAGATCTACAGACAGTACTTTCAAAATGATGCTTAGGACATGACAAAAATAGCCCAAGGCTAAATGCTAAACACTAATTCCTGTGATGATCCAAAACTGTTTAACATAAGCATCCCATTCCTGCTGCTGTAATGGGGTCTCCGTGGCGACGTGTCAGTGAAGTGCTATGTTGTGAGCTACATGTGCTTCAGACAGATGTGTGTGCCACTGGGGTTCTGCTGTACTGCCTGTGTAACAGTCAGCATCTGTCGCTTTGTCTCCACAGCCGTCAAGCAAACGTGTCCGCCAGACAAGTTTGACTGTGGTGGGAAGTGCGTGTCGTTGTCGTGGCGATGCGATGGCGAGAAGGACTGCGAGAACGGAGCGGACGAGGAGGACTGTGCCGCAGGTCTGTTCCTTCTTCCTCGTTAGTTACTGTTAACCCTTCATTTTTCAGTGCCACATTTTTTCAAACAGAGCTTCAGGAGTTTACCAGACTTCAGACTGGGAACCACAACAGAAGTGACGATATAATAGCATCACGATATTTGGGACATGATAATGAAATTGATTTTTCAACTTGAAAGCAGACGTCACGTACAGGAGCCTCTGCAGCACCTCAACTACTCTGACTGGAAACGAGGCCTTGTGTCACCTTGTGAACATCAGAATCAGTGTTATCGTAGTAGATGTCTGTACCAAAATAGAAGTCTCTTAAATACATTTATAGCTACCTCTGTATATATCACAATACTCACTGATTGTATGTAAGGTATACATGGTGTACACACTGACATACTGTATATGAAATGCATGATATATACACACATGATATATGGTATGTACACTCAATGACTATATGTGATTTATATATAAATATTCAAAATGCCATTCAGAGTGGGTTTGATATGAAATGGTGTTGTTCGCTGTGGTGGTGAATGGAACCAGACGTCTGCCTATAAAAACTCCCTCACAGAAAATTATTCAATAAAATAATGATTATGAATGCACTGCCTGGCGCCTGAGACATTGTTCTACCAGAGGCTGTCGGTCCTAAAACTAAACCCATTCGTGATGGAGGGATACGTGCAGGACGTAGAGAGGCAAAGTAGTTCCCAAAGAATCAGCATTCCGTTTAAACATAAATAAAATGTCATATTTGTGTTGGAGACGTCTGGTTCCATTCACAACCACTGTGAAGTTTCTCTGCAATGAACCATTTGACACCAAACCCACTTTTGAGTGACTTTGTTCACATCTGAGCCCTGGAATTATGCAGAAATTCTGAAGAATCGGTAATTCTGCATGTTACACACACACTGACAAATGCAACATGTTACCGGGGGGTTAATTTTGAATCGAGGCCTAATCAGGGATTCAGATGTGACGGCGAAGCGGCGGATCTGTGAGGTGTGTCTAAGCTCCCTGGCAGATTGGCAGAAGCTCAGCTGATGCTGTGAAGATTTGCCGTCAGCCAATTAATATCAGCTAATTAACAGAAGACATGATGAGGTTTGCGAGAGCTCGGCGTCCTTGGCTCCTCAGCTGAAGGTGACTGACAGCAGCTCTGCATCTGTTGGAGAGGAGAGTTGAGGGGTTTCTGTCAGAAATGACAGGACTGCCCTGACCAATCACAGTTTTTACTGAGACCCCCGCTGTCATCTCCCACTCCTGCCCTACTTTTCAGAAGCGGTGTGAAATTATCTCTCTCTCTCTCTTTTCCCCCGTTCTCGCTCTAGCCTTTTCCCTCTCATGCTATACACCCCAACCCCCATCTCTCTCTCTCTCTGTCCATCTCTTTCACTCTCTCACTCTCGTTCCCTTCTCTTTCTCTCTCTTTCTCTTCCCTCCATTCTGTCTCCTTCTTTCTCTTTCTCTCTCCCCCTCTCTCTCCTTTCCCTCTCCTGGTCTCTTTCTGTCATTCACTCCCCCCCCCCCCTTTCTCTGCTCTCACTTTCACCTTTTCCCTCTCTCTGTCTCCTCAC
>JBBPCZ010106145.1:0-10817 GCA_037974445.1 Brycinus macrolepidotus
AAAATAATTTGGCTCCCAAATATTTTGTGTTTAGGAGCCAATGGCTCCTAAGGTTTTTATTTTGTCTGGAGCCCTGCCTTAAGGGGCATCTAAGCATTAGAGCCAGGTGTGGTGGATCTCCAGGAGCAGGACTGGGCACTGCTGTTGTAGAGAGTGGACAGAAAGTGGAAACACAGAGTAAGTGTTTGGAGTCAAGTGGACAGTTAGTGTGTACTGTTACAGCGAGTGCTGATGGCATGGACTTCCTTCAGCATACTTTAGATTGGTCCAGAACTCCAAAACTAAATTAGAGCCACATTCCCCTGTAATTCATTTAAACCTGGCTTAACTGTTTGCATTTGATTTTGATTAAAGAAGCCATGCTGTTCTCAATGGCCTCATACTCTGACACATGGTCTGACTTAAAGGCCCTCTTGATGATTCAGTATGGCCTGTTTTTTGTAAATGAATGGTTTTCTGCAGCTCATAGTGAGCTGAATGACAAGAGAGCTAGTCTGAAACACCAGTCCCATCATGCTAGCAAACTTCATCTGCACATAATATATATATTAATTAGGACAACATGAAAGCGTTTCGATGATGGAATCCAGCTCGGTCCATGTTGCTCCAATGGTGTAAATTAAGTTTGCTGATACAGCTACTGTAGCTGGCTAGGCTCCAAAGATTACTTTAGCTAAGGAAAACAATTATGAAGAAGATACAAAGTAAAAGATTTGTCCCAGATGTTAAGCACTGAGTTCCTGTTCAGCAAGTTCTACAAGTTCTAGTAGCCTTTCACCTTAATGTTAGCATGTTGTGTCAGATGAGGCTTTAGATTAGCTAGCCATCAGTAAGACTTCTCTCTCTCTCTCTCTCTCTCTCTCTCTCTATTGTCAGATAGCTGATTGGCACCCGAAGCCTGTCCTGTCCTTCAGGAGGGACAGGAGGAGCTGAAGAATTTGTATAAATGAATCGTTTGAGGAGGGGCGCTGGGGGGCAACATTAGCGTCAGAATGAGGCATTAAAATTCACACAATGGCACACTGGACTGTCCTATCACATAGTCCTATCACTGCTAGAGGACACTGCAAACAATTAAAAACACCCCCAGTTCATCATCATCTTCCTCATCATCATCCTCTCTCTCTCTCATCCTCCTCTCTCCCTCCCTCTCTCTCTCTCTCTCTCTCTCTCTCTCCCCACCCATCTCTTTAAAGGCTTTTGATACCTGAAGCAGTTTCCTTTTCCATTGTCATCCTTGGTGACGGATTGTCAGAGAAGTAAGAGACAGCGACAGATACTAAAAATAAAAATTCAGTCTCCAGGGATACGGATTAATGTCAGCATTTCTGCGCTGTGTGATGGTTTCTACCTGAACTGGAAAACTGTGTGTGCGCGTGTCTGTATGTGTGGGTGCATTAATCTGCACAAGCAGATGGTTTAAGATGGAAGGAGCAAGAGATGCTTTAAAAAGGGATGACAGAGTAAGAAAGAGTGCGTGTGAATACGTAAATATGTGTGAAAAGTGTGTGTTCGTGTGTGTGCTTGTCCTTCACTGCTACACTGCTTTCAGGACCAGATGTTCACGTAAGAAAATAAAAAAACAAAGAAATGTGTTTAAGATGTGTGTGTGTGTGTGTGTGTGTGTGTGTGTGTGTGTGTGTGTATACATCACCTGTTCATGTGTAACCGGTATTAGCCGCAGTTTGGACAGTTCCCTCAGTGTGTTTAGGTCGGTCCTCATGTCCAGTTTACAGCCCACTAACACCACTTTGGCATTCGGGCAATACTCCTGTGTCTCGCCCTGCCACTACACACACACACACACACACACACACACACACACACACACATATACACACATACACACACACACACACACACACACGAAAACAGAGAACATTAAAAAGATATAATTAATTACATTATTACAAAAAAAGATTCAGATCCTACAATCTATTCTACACTCATCATCCACTGTGCTATAACTCTATAAATCTGCTTCCATGTTCCCCTTAATTGTAGTCAACCAGCCAAGACATAATTGGAGCATTAGTTTCTAATACAGTTAAGATCCAGGATGAATTTATACTAAATTAACTTCTAAAAAACAAAATATCCAGAATTAATCTTCCTCGCTTTTCCTTCATGTTATTTTGTCACTTATTCATTCCTTTCACACAGAGTGACAAAAGAATGAATGCTTAGTATGAGCAACTGGTACCATTCTGTGTGTGTGTGTCATGATGTCCCAGGACTGATGACTCTTTCACACGTTCGTAAACAGTGGATGTCTTTAGCACACACAACCCAGTTTTCAGCTTCTTTTGTGCTGCTGAGTGTGTGCCGTGTATAACGGAGATAGGGACAAAGTATTTTCTTGCTTGTACGCAACAGCCTGTGGTTTGGAAGAGAGGTTAAGATACCTACTACGACTCAAGCCAGCGATGTGGACTCAACCCGGCTAAGACTGAGCAAATCCGGGCTATGACTGAAATAAACTGGGCTATGACTGAAATAAACTGGGCTATGACTGAGCAAATCCAAGTTATGACTATGACTGAGCTAATCCAGGCTACGAATGAGCTAAAATCGGCAAGGTCTGAGCTAAACCCAGCCATGACTGAGCACAACCCAGCTAAGACTGCGCTAATCCAGGCTATGACTCAGCTGAACCCGGCTATGACCAAGTTAACCCCAGTCATGACTGAGCTGGATCCGGGTATGCCCAAGGTAACCTGGCTATGACTGAGCTGAACCCCTCTGGTTCAAAAGTCACTGTTCATTGTTCAAGAGGTCAGTAAATGGTCATGAAGAAACGAACTGATGCATAAACTCACATACACATTATAAAAAGACCTGGAAGAAAAAGAAAAATCATGAAATTCTGTTGAAAATGTCTAAGCACTGGCCCCATCATTGGTTTGATCCCAAAACATGACATAACCTTCTGTGGCTGAAAGTCCAAGAGCACATCAATGGCCCTGCTTTCTTTGGGTGGTAAGAATGACCCTCACCCCAGTCATTCAGAGTGATACTAGCCAGCATAACAGAATTAGCAGTTAGTGTTCTTTGCTTTTCGTAGCCTAAGGATTAAATGGCTGACATTCTCCCTCTCTCTCTCTGTCTCTGTCTCTGTCTCTCTCTCTCACACACACACACACACACACACACACACACACACACACACACACATATTTGCTGGTTAAAATGTCACATTTCCGTCTTTCTCACAGAGCTACAGTGTTTCAGAACAGTAAGTTGGATGGAATTAAGCACTGTGTGTCCTTAAGAGACAACACACAGAAGAGTGTGCCCGATGCCAGCAGTGTCAGTTACACAGATAAGGAGGCCTACCTTCTGTGTACATGTGTTAATTATCCTCTAGTCCTTCATCAGTGGTCAGATTCTGACAGCGCAGTTGCTCTTTGCTGGAGAAGTTTGGGTGGTGGACCACTCTCAACCTTGCAGTGGCACCCCAGTAAGGCAGATGTGCCTGTTACACTTGTACCAGCACAACACCTACTATCATATCAGTGTCACTCCTGTGCTGATAATGGCCCACTACCTAAATAATATTTGGTCAACAGCAGTCCAGAAACTGATAAAAGGGATGGGGGGCTGACAGATGGGCTACATAGTTTGCATCAGCTTGTTTAGATCTTTCTATAGGCCGAGAGCACAGTACAGAGGGATGTAAACTTAATTTGGACACCGATTTTCTTTTATGTTACGACTGGCAGAGAAAACAATCACAGTAGTCAAAGGTATAAGTGCATGGTCAAGATCAGGCGGACAGGTGTAACAGAGGCGATCCAAAGTTGTATTACAGAAACAAATACAATTCACATGGGAGTAGACAGAATCATACGGGTCAGGCAAGTCATGTAACTCAGAGGAGGCAAAGTGAGACAAAAACCAGAAACAGGAGTTTCAGAGGCAAGGCTAGAGGCAAAAAAACAAAGAAGCTCAAAGCTCAGGGCAGACAAAGGCAAGGAATACAGAACGCTCAGTACACCGTGTAAGTAACTTTCTTAACCCAATCCTTAATATCTCACCTGGAGGTGAGGAGGGTGAAACACAGGAGACGAGGAGGGTGACAGATCTGGGTCACTTTGGACTCAAAACTTGATGGGTCAGGCTGCATAAATACAGGACTTTTTCAGGTTGGATCGTGTTCCGACTCAAAATTAGAAAATATTTCGGTTTGGCCCAAAATTTCCTCAGGCTGGATTTAAGCTCTAACTCTGATCAAGTCCTGCATTGATCTGAGGAACAGCCCCTCTTTGGTTTTCATAACACTAATGCATGAGCATCACAATCACTGACTGTCTACTATTGACTACAATCTCCAGCCCTGCATAAAATCAAATAGGGCTGTGACTTTCGATTATATTTGTAATTGCAGTTATTTTGATGATTAATCTAGTCATCATATACATGCTATATGTACAAGCTTACATTTCATTTTACTTTACACCTGTACTTCAAATCTGTAACAACAAACAAACATGCACTGATGAGATCCTACTAGGATCCTGTGGGTTTCCTTCCTTTCAATGATAAAAGTATTTTGAGTGCTTATAGCTCCCCTTTGTTGAGAAAGTTCAGGCTGCTGAGCATGGCTTTATAGTGACCTATGCAGAGTTTGCTTGTATATTAAAGTTATATATTAAGCTGACTGACCAAGAAAGTAAAATTTAATTAAATATTTTTTAAATATTGAGTAATCGACTTTAATCCAGTAATCAGTCTTAAAATTAAATATATACAATGAGCCTAATTCATCACACACTTGCCTTAAACTGTGTGGAGTCATTAAGTAATCCCAAATGCACCTGCTTATGTTGTTTCTGACACTGTTTGACCAGTTCACGCGATGTAGTGGAGTTAAGGAAAGGCCTGTCTTTTTTTTCATGGGCATGTGTGGATGTCTCCAATTCACGCTCTGAAGCTCTGTCGGCCGAGTGCCTTTTGTTGATTCTCTTTGTATGACCAGTATTCTCTGTGACCTATGGGGTCGCACTCCAGTCAACCTCTCTCCACAGCCCCTGTAGCAGAAGGCAGATTAGCTAAGCATTAGGCAAGAGGACAGGTCAAAGGTTTGTACAGGGTGTCATGACCTCTGGGTGGCCTTATTGGATTTTCGTTGACAGCATATATAGAAGCAATGAGGAAGCGTTATTGTGGTGTACTAAAGTGCCGGCAAAACTGTGTCTTAAGCCTCTTATAAAGACTTGTCAACAACACTATTTTTGTCTCCTTCAAGAATATTTCATTGGATAGTCTGAAGAACCTCTGAAGAAAGTTGAAAGCACCTTCACATAACATAACGGTTCTTCGTTAAATGGCCCATGTCATTTTCTAAAATAAATGAGTTTAATATAGTATGTAAACACTGCTATGGCTTCAAAATGCACCATTAACTCCCCAGTTCATATATGCAAATTAAGCTAATTAAGTGTTTTGGCCTGAACTGCTTTTCGAATGGGCACAATCCAGGGGAGCCAATCACAACAGACATATTTACTTAGGGTATATCAGTCTTACAGGTACAGTAACATTATTCTAGCATAGTCTTAGTTAGAAGCATGTAGCATGTTCAGTCATTTCCTCAATACACAATTAAATTTTACACTCTGTCCCCTCCTCTTTTGCCTATTATGATCTCCACTCACCTTAAATGTCCAATACATAGCTGTACAATTGCAGACTATAGTCTGCAAAGTTAATTACAGCGGTTTGTACACACCTCATTGACGCTGCTTTGCTAAGAGTGGTCCACCATTCAAAACTATCCAGCCATGTGTGGTTCTGTGGTGAGAAAGGCTCCACTGCTCTAATAGGTTGGCTGAGTAATCCACCCTCACTGATTGTGTCACAGCCATGTTGACCTCAGACCTCTACAGACCCTAGCTGACCTCTGTTCAGCCCCCAAAGGCTTCCATTTGTCTGGGTGTGTCTGTGTTTTAGTACTGAAAGACCTGATTGCTGTATATATAATTGCAATCCCAGATATCAAATAAATACAGGCCTTACATGAAACAAATGAATACACTTGTGCATTAAAGCATGATGTGATGTGACACAAGTTTACTCTTGACACTTAGTGTAAACCCAGTTAAAACATTCATGACCGTGTATATGTAGTATTTCACAAGGACTTCAAGCGTGTCTCAGACAAAGAGATTTTAAAACCAGCCCTACCCGCCCTTTCAACCAACTGGGGTGGCAGAGCTGGCAGCATGGGTTTTAAAAATGAGAGCACGAATCTAGAGATCTTTTCATGTTTGAAACAGATTCACAGATAGGCTGTGTGAATATATAGTTTGGGCTAGAGGTAAATCAACCCCATCTCAGCCAGTTCTAATTTTTTGTATGACTTGTTGGGGGTGCTGTTCCTGAGATTCTGTCTCAAATGTGCTGTGATATATTACATGTTGTGAAAGGAGCTCTCGATTTGTCCTCTCATTTTTTAAACCCCCGCCATCCAGCTCTGCCACCCCAGCAGGTTGACAGGGTGGGTAGGGCTGGTTTAAAAATTTCATTGGCAGAAACATGCTTGAAGTCATTGTCAAATTCTGCATGTCCCAGCCAGTTCTTATTTTTTGTATGACTAGTTGGGGCTGCTGTTGCTCGACAGCAAGTAAAATGGTGTAGATGCCAAAGATTAAAACCTTACTTTGATTATTTTGTTTCTTTGTGAGAGACGGAGGGCTTAGCCCTATTAGCCCATTTATACCAGCTGCCTTTGGTTGTGATATTTAGGGATTATTTTGTTAGAGGACAGTGAGGCAGGCACTGAATAACCTTCTGTTGAAGAACTCACGGGAGAACACTGACTGCTAATGTCGCTTCTGCCACTGCCTGTCTACATGACTGAGAATGGGCTGCAATAGTGGCATCTTCAGTAACTAGGGGTGGTACAAATATGAATAAACCAATATGTGTAGTATATTATTGGAGCTCTGCAAAATCAAGAAGTTTTAAACTTGAAAATATGTGTGTCATTAGACCCTCATTGTGGGAGACAGAAAGTGAGTGTGTACCTTTTTCAATACACTGTCCAGTGTCTCTGGCCGACTGATATCAAAGCAGATGAGGACGGCATCTGAGTCCGGGTAGGCCAATGGTCGAACATTGTCGTAATAGGAGGAGCCTGCACATGCACATGTACACACACACACACACACACACACACACACACAAACACACACACACACACACCACAAATTAAGAGTTAATTGGTTGTATAAAAGGCAAAACATTTGAAAACTTGCACTGCATCTCAGGAAAACAACAGAAAACATCCATTTTATCCAGGTGTCTACATCAATGAAAACTGAATCTCTCATCAACATAGCAGATATCCTGTGGTAAAAGTGCATTACCCACACTCCAATGGAAAAGTAATCACGTCCCATTAGTACAGCGGTCACCAGCCCTCTTCCTGGAGATCTACCTTCTTGCAGGCTTCACCTCCAACCCTAATCTCACACACCTCATTCAAGGACTTCTCAAGGCAATAATCAAATGCATCAGGTGAGGTTAACTTTTTGGTCCAGTCTCTTGACATAGCCAGGCTCTGTTGTGCATTAAGTATATGTAATGAAACTAATGACAAACCTAGCATAGTTTAACTACCCATGAAAGATCCAATCCAAGTGACTACGCAGTGTCTGTACGTATGTGTGTTTGTCTTGTTTTCCACTTCAGGTCAGGTGCGGTATGCTGTGCTCATATCATGAGAGCATTTTTTCCATCTTTATTGTTGCTGTCGGCACGCTTTGCACATGGGTGCGTGTTTGTGTGTGTGGAGTGTGTGATCACTGGGGCTAAAATTAGCTGTGTCCTTGCACATTCCCCCCATGGGGGAACTCTTTGTCGGGCCCAAATCCCCACTAAAAGTGACGAAGGGGGTATAATGTTACAATACAAAGAGTAGGAGAGTGTTATTATTTGGAGCTTTGCTGTGTTTTACTTGTTTTTGAGTTAGGAATGCAAAACCAGATAAGGTCTTGTTGTCCACGTGTCACCCGACAGTCCAGTACAAGGCAAATATTTTAGAGGGTTTTTTTTCCACTGGGTCTCCCTGGGTCTATACATCCAGTCATAATTTATTTTCACATTCTAACCTCTCTTTATAACAATGGCTCTCAAAGCTGTCCTCAAGAACCCCCCAGATGGCCCCTCTTTTTATTTTGTGTTTAGTTGAAATATTTATTTGTGGAGAAACTCTTTCTTTACAGTGGTGGTGAACGGAGCCAGGGGTCGCAATGTCTACATCACATTTATATTCATCTTTACGATCCAAACCCTCTTGTGAACGTACATGTGCCTTTTTAGCTTTTATAGGTAATAATGATGGTAAAATAGTTTTATTTGGGAACTATTTTTGCCTCAACACTCTGCACGTTCTTCTCCAAGATGTTTTAGAGAAAAACCTTCTCAAAACTATCGTAAAACTATGTCTCATTGCGCATTTATAACTACTTCATTTAATAAACTTTAAGAAGCATTAAACACTTCTGACATCTGGTTCCCATCAGCACCACTGTGAACAATTCTTCTTCACATGAAACCACTCAAAATGACTTATGTCTTAATGGTTTTATTATACATAATTTGCCCTCTAAATTGGGATTAAAATCCTCATGGGTGTCAGAAACACTTCAACCACTCCTTTCGGATGTGTAGATCCTTTGGGAGGTTGCAATGATTGCTTCCTGACAGCCTGGAACAGTACAACGTTTAATTGTTTTTCCCATATTTTCCACTCCAGTATCTCTTTCTGCAGGAACAACACCCCACAACACTTTTGTTAAACTGTACATGGATCGCCATGATATAAATGTGTTCAGGGTAATGACTTCACAATCATGACATCAACACTGCTGTTTTTTTAATGTATTCTGGCTAGTGTTTGCTTATATTACATTTTGAAACTTTAACTACATCAAACTCCTTAAAAAAGGAGGTTTCATTAAAAAATGAAGGAGCTCTCAGTTTTTTATGGAAAGGAGTCTTGCAGAGGTGCAGTTGCCTGTTCTTGAGAGGTCAGAGTGCTGTAACTGGACCCAAAAGAAACACACTTGTTGCTGACATTTCTGCAAATGTGTCAGTGAAACACAGGTATGTAAATGAGTCAGAATATCTTGAATGGGCCGATATCAGTCTCTCTCAGACACATTACGATGAGACCCCATGGGCCTGTCAAAACTTCTGGAAGAGTTCACTTTCAAAATATCGGCGTGTGAGACAAGGGTTTAAGAAGATAATGCCACAATATCAGAGTGTTAACAACTGGGTGTCCGTTCAGAAACAAGAAATCCATAGTACCCCGACCTTAGCTAAGCTGTGAAATCCTTTGAGCAGCTGCCTCTTCAACTGGCTGTAAAATTCAAATGGATATACACTATATGGACAAAAGTACTGGGACACACCTCTTAAGTATTGAATTTAGGTGGCCCCATTCTTCCAGTGAAGAGCAATCTTAATGCTTCAACATACCAAGACATTTTGGACAACGCCATGCTTCCAACTTTGTGGACACAGTTTGGGGAAGAACCTTTTCCATTCCAGCATGACTCTGCCCCATTGCACAAAGCAAGGTCCATAAAGACCTTGGCCGCGCAGAGCCCTGACCTCAACCCCATCCAACACCTTTGGGATGAACTGGAATGCAGACTGCAAGTCAGGCCTTTTTCCCTTCCCAACATCAGTGCCTGACCTCATAAATGCTCTACAGAATGAGTGGGCACAAATTCCCACAGAAACACTCCAAAATCTTGAGGAAATGCATACTGATAAAATCCATCCAGTACTGGTAAAAATGCCATGTGATGTCAAATGATGTCTAATGTATGCTGCCATGATGATGGACTGACGACATGGAAAGTCAGCAATCTGGAAGTATCTCCAAGTTAACGATGGCAGTCAAATCAAAGTGACTACAAACTGTGAGGCACAAGTCACCTTATATATTTAAGTTAGGCAGTGAGCCTGGACATTCTTCACCATTGGAGTTTAACTGGGTCATGAGCCGGGACAGTTTCACCATGGAAGAGGAGTTTGAATATGCTGCAACCTGGAGACCTTGCTCTGTGATAGCAGAGCAAGACTGGGCCACAAGGAGTTAGTTCTGAGATGGCAGTCTTCCAGGGCCACAACCCAGGGACTGTGTTCCGAGTCTTACCGGGCCATGAGCTTATTACTCTACTCTGTGACAGCAGAGGTTGACTGGGCCACACAAGCCGAGGACTTTGCTCCAAGATGGCAGAGTTTGACTGGGCCACGAGCCAAGGATTCTGTTCCATGATAGCAGAGTGTGGAGCCTGGAGTCAGGCCCAATCAGAAGCTCTGTGCTAACGGGCTTGTTTGAGATGAACCATAAATGTGGCTTTTGCGGTTTTTGGAATTAGGTTATAAACTCGGTGTTCTATGCCCACGGTCATGCAAATTAGTTTTGCAAGGCAAAATATGCTTTCTTCAGGTACATACTGTCCCTGTATAATATGGGCTCTGTCGTGGTTCCTTAAGCTCGTCCAAGTAACATTCAGTATTTCATGTGCCCATATCATGGAAAATTGATTTTCCTCATTTCTTGGTGGTATAAACATCTTTGCTAAAGTTTCAAATCCTACCTTTCACTCCCCAGCTCCATACAGTGCTTATATGCAAACTAAGCAGCAAAAACAGTTCCTTTTAAGTTATTTTTGTGATATCACAAAATTAATAGAATTATATACATACATATTCAGCTTAGGGCTGCACAATTAATCGAATTTTAATCACGATCACGATTTTGGCTGCCACGATTAAATTAAGATGATCGTCAG
>JBBPCZ010106247.1:0-10814 GCA_037974445.1 Brycinus macrolepidotus
ACCAAGAAAAGAGCATACAAGATGAAAAGAGAAAATGAGAATAAACTAGAGAGGAGACAAGGAGACGAAAGAAAAGAAGAAGAAGAAGAAGAAGAAGAAGAAGAAGAAGAAGAAGAAGAAGAAGAGAACACTGTGTTTGTGTAATTTGATTAGACTGGGTGATTAATTGCAGTGGCAGTAGAACAATTAGTGGCTGTACACCTCTCTCTCTCTCTCTCTTTCTCTCTCTCTCTCTCTCTCTCATTCTCTCACTCTCTCTCTCTCACTCTCTCTCATCTCTCTCAAAACGTCTTGGAAAGACGCCCCCGAGGACCCCCCTAATGAGAGGACTAACAGTGTCGCCGTCTCCCGTCTGGCTGAGGTGTGTGTGAGAGCATGCGGCTCGTGTCTGTGACCGATGGCGTCGTTTGCTGTGTTTGTATACCAGCACTAATCATCCTCATTAGTCAGAACACACTCGTTAATTAGCCAGTCACTGGACAACCTCTAAAAAAAGATCCACACTGATTGGTTAAAATAATAATAATCATCTTCCCAGTGTCTTTCATGGGGCATGTGGAGAGGCGTGTGCACGTGTGTGTGTGTGTGTGTGCGTGCGTGCGTGCATACGTGTGAGTATGCATGTGCACTTTGTGCACCTTAAAGAACCTATACTGCCTTCTCTTGCTTTTTCTTGATAAAGTACTGCAGTTTCAAGACATTATTTAAGTTTCAAAACATTCACTCCCCATTCTGTCCAGCATTAAAAGAATCCACTTATTGCAAGGGAGGAAAAAAAGAATTAGGACTGTTTTTTGCTACTTAAGTGGACCATAAGGAGGAAAATAGAAGGGAAATTTTAGGAAATGGGCCTTTTCAGGCATAACCACAAGTTTGCATCTGCATAACATTTTCCAGGACTGTAATATTAGAAACATAATGATCTAGTGGTTATTTTAAAAATTAATCAAGTAATCACAATTGAGTAATTAACAATTAACAATTATAACAGCTTTTAATATTATATCTTATACTAGAGGTGTTACAATACATTGAAATGTTGTGATATCAAAATGCATAAATGTGGCAATATGCATCAGGGAGAACAAGCATTCTATTAATTTTGAAATTTAATGTAGACTACCAGCCAAATGTTTTTGCACACCACAGGTTTTTATCAGTTTATTTCTTAACCTGCAGATTTTTATTCTTGTTAAACACTGGAAAGTTGTTGAGTGAACGACTATAAATGAAAGAATTTCAAATAAAGCAAGTTTTCTTTATAAGATGAAATCCTATTGCAGAGTCAAATTCTAGACTGGCCTGTAACTTTAACTGCACTAGTTCACTGTTTCATCACTTAATAGCTCATTAAATATCTAACACTTGTCTGGTGATCCACATTATAATTATAATCATATTAGGTGGCTTTTTGTAGGTCAGTAGTGATGAATAAAAATGGACATTTTCTGGCCAATAAAGGTACTCAGATAGTGACCATACTGTAAATATAGTAAAGAATACTGAGTTTATTTTTGTAAACATTAAGTGAGTAACATGCAAATGAAGAAATCTCAGTGTGTGCAAAAACTTTTGACTGGTAATGTATCTGCATTGATTATAGTGTTAAACCAGCCAAAAACCCAGTTCAGCACATTCATGTCATACATCACCCCCCTCAAATTCCAGCTCTAATCTTATTAGTAAATTGGGCAGCAATTGAATACAGTCATCATTTTTCTTCATTCATATTTCATTCAAAATATTGTGAGAATATCACATTGCTTTCAGTCTTTGTTGAAAATATTGTGAGTGTATCGAACTGTGAGCCCTGAATCGTCTATGGACCTGAATGGTCAGTTAACTGTATCATACACCCCTATCATATACATGAATTTTTTTTTGTCATTTGTAAGACATGCATGCATCACTGAGATCCTGCTGGTGTGGGTTTCCTCCCTTTTAGTGACACTCAAAAGACTGGCTTGGATGCTAATTGCTTCCCCTTGTGGAGAACCTGCTTGACACTAAACCGATTCATCAAAAACATACATTTTAATCCTCACAGACACATATTAATGCTCCTACAAGCACGAAACAAAGAACAAGATGAGGTGAAAGCAGAACATTTCAGGGAACTGGACCTGCCTTTGTCCAGTTTCAATGTACTACAACGGAATTACAGCGCCATCTAATCAGGGTGCATTTGAGAGGCAACGTTTTGCACACGTTTTCGTACACCTCAGTCCTGCGAGGCATGCTCTGTCCATCAGCCTGTCAAGTGGACTGACGGCTTATTTAATAAAATCCAAACCAAAGAGTCTGGCTAAAGCAGCGTACATCGGTAATGATGGGTTTTGCAGTGAATTACGCGCAATTACTGTAAATTATAGCCCATGCAGTCTGTAGATCCACACGCCAGCGACTGTGCGAAGATCTAAACGACTATAAAGGATAAGGAACGCACTGGACAGGCACCAGGAGCTGGCAGGGAATCATGGTGGTTAAATATATCTCTTTTTGCCTTCGCTGTGGATAATTAAACGGCAAGAACTGACGGTGGATTGTGTAATTGGGCCAAAATCCCCTCGAACAGGGAGCCAGATTCACAAGTGTGTGTTCCTTCACTCGTCAGACAGAGCTATTCCTGCTGCCGATTGTTCTGCTGGCAGGAAAACAGATGGAGATGGAGGGATGGGGAGAATGCAGACAGAGAAGACTTTCCTCCTCAGATAAAAACGAGCGAGGCCTTGTCAGAGGCTCTCCTGCGGCTGCGCTACGCCGATATGTGACAGAATATTTAATGACTCGACATCTCCGCTTCCATTTGAACTTTTTTTGCATCATGGAGTACAAAGGGCCACGTGACGCCGTCGCTCACGAGGAGGAGGCGGCTGCCCTGCACGATTTGTAAACACGACAGATCTCTTTGTTGCTTTGTTTTCACGGGTGCCAAAAATTCCGTTGCCCTTTTGCCCCCCACCATGTCAGAGTATAAACCACTTTCATTACACTACCAGTCAAACACTTTTGCACACGCTGAGATTTTTTTACATTTGCATGTTACACTCAATATTCTTTGCTAACCAATAAATTTACAGTGTGTTCACCATCTGAGCCCCTTTGCCAGATGTTTTATATTAATCACAACTGACTTATAAAAGCCTCCTAATTATAACTATAATGTGAATCGGCAGACAAGCTTTAGATATTTAAGGAGCTACTAAGTGCTGAAACAGTGAACGAGTGCGTTTAAAGTTAAAGGACAGTCTAGAATTTGACTCTGCATCACCACACAACCAGTTAACGGGAGTCAGACCTGCACTGTTACAGATTCTTTACTCTTAGAAAGGAAATATCTTTTATTTGACATATTTCATTTATAGCTGTTCACTCAACAACTTTCCAATGTTTATGAAAATGAAAAATCTTCAGCTTATGAAACAAACGTATAAGTAGTAAAAGCTTGTGGTGTGCAAAAACTTTTGACTGGTAGTTTACCTACATCGTTTTATTCACCTATATAACCTTTATTACTTGCTTTGCTCTTCTGTTTAAATGTATTTATACACTGTACGCAATCAATTGCAAGATATGGATGAAATATCAGTATTGCGATTTTACTGCTACATATTTCAATTGTTATGCCTTTCAATACATTAAAAGGCCCATATCATCACTTTTCTGAAGTTAAAAATGCTTAATGTAAATATTGCTAAAGCTTCAGAATGTACACTACAGGCCAGAAGTTTAAACAAATGTGTCTGACTGGTTTTGAATTGTGATGTAACTACATACACTGTCAGTGTAGTTTAATGGAAGCAAAAGCTGATGTACAAGTTTCATCAAAATAATCTCCCTTTGCCTTTATCACAGCATCACAGATTCACTGCATCCTTTCCAGCAGTTTTTGGAAATAACTTGTGTCCAAACCGTCCCAGCACCTTTTCAAGCAGCAAACAGTTCTGTCTCATTTGCTGGATGTGCATTTCAAACTTGTGGGTCCAGCTTGTCCTGCAGCTCAGTGGGAGAAAGATCTGGAGCCTGGGGGGGCCAAGACATAATTCTCTAAACCTTTTGCTTTTCTTTGGACTGGGTATATTTTGGCACAATTTTGAAGAATGCTTGGGATCATTGTCCCGTTGAAGAATGAACTTTTGTTCAGTGATACATAAACCAGAAGGAATTGTGTGACAGACCTGATATGTCTCTTCAAAACCAACAGTTTGAGCCTTTGTGGCTAAATAGTGTGTTACTACAGACTATAAAATATGAAAACCAGTAAGTTACATTTGTACATGACAGTATTTCTAATGTTTTCTACAATTCTGAAAAAGCAGTGTATCTTTTTTTTTAATCCGAGGGTGGGCCCAAACTTCTGGCCTGTTGTGTTATGTTCACTACACCACCCACAAAGGCAATAAATGGCATCTAAGCACCAAAACAGGTCATTTTCAGTTTTGTGATGTCACAAAAAACAAATTCATAAAGATCTCCTTATTCAGCTTAGAATAGTATCGTCTGGCTCTGCCGTCCCTACACACAAGGCAAACCCAGTCCAGACTGGTCTCATTCGGTGGAACGAGCTGCCAAAGACAAACAAAGCAGCAGAATCCCTCTCTATCTTTAAAAACCTCCTGAAGACTCATCTGTTCAGAGAGCATCTCCTCTCCTGATGCACTATCTATCTTCTTGCACAGCTCCCACATAAAGACTTTAGCACCTAAAACTTGTTCTAAAACTTGAGTGTTTCCTTGTCAGTCGCTTTGGATGAAAGCGTCTGCCAAATTAATGTAATGTAATGTAATAGCCCCACCCATTCATGCTGACTTTGCAAGGAGTGTTTCAGCCCTCTGCTGCTTTTTGAATGAGCTGATATACAGAATCAGAATCAGAAGTTCATTGATTGTGCAGTCAATCAGAAAATCTATTGAGAAGTGCCTGCTCAAAGTAGTTCAAGTGTCCAACTAAAGATGAGTGACAGGGCTGCCCCCAAAAAAAGGCCGTAAACAGGTGGGACGCTTTGAAAGACAAAGACGTTCTCCATCTGTATGACACAGTGACATGACGTTTGTCTCTTTTATTTGCAAATCTGACGTTGCCTTCAAAGGAATGGAGTGTCAAAGTTGACATGTGACGGCAGTCGTCTTCCAGCATCTCCCCATCACCAACATACTGATGAGCGAGATCTTCTGTTTATGTAACAGCAGCACGATCCCCACGTATAGTTCCTGTATATGAGGACAGTTGGTCCTTGAAGAGGCGTGTGAGGGAAGGACACAGTAAAATAGCTAAAAAGAGCTTGTTTAAGCTCCTTCTGTGGTTCACTGTTGGACCCAAATTTCATTAAGCCAATGTGGTACCAACTTTTGGCATCCCACACTGTTTCAGCTCATCTGAGTGGGGTGATATTTGTCAAATCAACCAGATTCTAATGCATCTGCAACATTAGAGGCAATTAATGTTCATTTTCTTATTGAAGCGTGAATGATAGTCACACACACACATTTTTGAGGCCCTCTGTTTGCTTGTGTGTGTGTGTGTGTGCGTGTGTGTTTGTGTGCACGCATCCTACCGTTCAAACTACTGCCCCGTCCCGGCCTGATTTCCATTTTTTTTTTAATCAGCCTCTACCCCAGCGCCCCAAGCCAGCGGTTACCACGGCAACAGAGCAGGCATTCCAGCGCTCCACTGCCAGCTCGGCCTGCGAGCAGCCAATGAGAGGGAGCACATCTGCACGGAAGCCGTCTCATCACATTTCCCGAACAGATCAAAGAGGGAAAGCGAGTCATTTGTGCGACGAGAGCAGCTCGGGCAGATACGCCACACACTGATGTACGATCGACCGGCTGCCACGCTGGAGCCAGAGCCATAGTCATAATACAGGTCTCTCATTTGCCATGACTATTTTCCAACCTCTCTTTATCCCTCACAATTAGACAGGTGGTTTTTGTTACTGTGTACAGGGGTCCTCAGGTTACGACACAGTTCTGTTCCCATGACAGTGACGTAACCCGAATTTTGGTGTAAGTTGAAACACACCCTAGCCTAAGTCACTTACCTATCCTAACACAGTTGTAAAATCATAATCTGGAACATAAAAACACAACTAAGCCACAGAAAAAGAAAAGCGTACCGGGGGATGCCAACACCCTAAGTCATACGCCGCGTTACTGTGTATTCTTCCGCTGCGCGCAACCAAACTAGTTCACCCACGTAGTCCGTAAGTACGATGCTAACAGCGTAAGCCGAAACACTCACATCTCAATTTTTTAAAGTTTTTATGGGAATAAGCGTCGTACACTCGAAATGTCGTATGTCAAGGCTGTCATAACCCGAGGACCCCCTGTATTTGAAATCTAGAAATTTTGTGAGTGGGCAGGGCTAAAGTGCTGTTTCTGCAGCTTAATTTCCCTATATGTATACACTACATTAAATTTTTATTTATATATAGGCAATGCAAGCAAGAGTGAAATAACAGTGTTTACACACTACATAAAACTCTTATTTATTTAAAAAAGTGAGGACAATTCATGATATGGGCTCTTTATGAGCTGCTATAGTACTTAAGACACTCAGTAGCACCTTTGGGGCTGGCTCTATAGATAATGCAAATTCTTCCCTCATCTACTTTTCATATTCTAGCAAAAATATGCCTTCAGGACCTTCATAACGAATGACTTACAAAGATTCAAGAAATGTTTCTACAGTACCTATCTGAAGGGGCAGCCTCAACCATTACACTTTTTCTTTTGCAATTACTGAATGAGACATGCTTTAAAAAACACACTTCTATGGGCTATTAAATGTTACTACGTTTAACAGAATCTACCTGTTAACACCAGTGCACAAGTTTCCTTCTTTATTTTTTTACTTCTGCAAATGTTAACTGAATATTTGTTCATGCTATCATATGGGTGCTTGAATAGATAAAACTAAAATTAGTATACTGTGGAGATATCTACTTTGTGCTTTACGTACGTAAAGTCAAGCAAGAACCTGTGAGGAGCCCCTGAAGAGACCTAAGCTTTAAAGAGGTACCTCAGTTTAAAACTGTGTTGCACTGCTTCAACACCAATCAAAAGATCAACAAATGGAAAAGTGCATCTGAGTGTAAAAGTGTATTGCTGATGCACCCTCAGTCTCTCCTTTGCAACAAAGTTATAGTTATAACTGACGCCTGGTGTAAAAGGGTGTAGGTTTGATTTTGACATTGATGGGGACACAAAAGTGTGTGTGGGGGGGGCGCCTACAGGCTGGTACTGTCGTCCACATAACCAATAACAAAGTACCGTAATCAAAAAACACAATAAATAAACCTTGAACTTCACATTTTAAGGCAGGCACTGTTACCTTTTCAAATTAATGATGTAAATGTAAAGTGACCATTTGTCATACGTGAACACACCACAGCACACAGTGTGAACAGCACGAAATTCTTTCTCTGCATTTAACCCATTCACCACGTGAAGCAGGGGGCAGCCAGGAACACGGCGCCCGGGGAGCAGTGTGTGGGGACGGTACCTTACTCAAGGGAATCTCGGAGGTGCCTACGGTCCCGGGATTTGAACCTACAACCTTCTGGTCACAGGGCCAACTCCCTAACCACTAGGCCACCAGCTAATGATCTAGAAACTCGTATTTCCATCTAAACACAAAAAATACTATTAACTATATCCACATCACAAACAGAAGGATGGGGTATCATGGTACTTTTTGAGTATCGGTTTGCTGTACAACACTAGTCTCTTACTGACTCAACACCAAACATGATGTTTTCCTTTATTTTCGAGCACAGAATTGTTGGTATAAAGACGTCATCTTTCTAACCTACAACCACACAAACTACTGTGCCGAGCTTTGAGCTTCTTAAAGCCAGGAACGGCTTCAACCAATCACACAGCAAGAAATGGCACAGTCGATCCTATAACGATACTGGGTTAGGAAGGTGGGACTCGCAGTGGAGAAACAGAAGTGTTAACCGTTTTTGTTTAAAATTATTTTTAGGGACAATTCAGTAGTCAGTGGATATTGGTAGGGACATGTCCATACCGTCCCAACACAATTCTACACTCTTGCTGGAGTCAAACTCAGCAGAGGAACCATCAGGAGCATCACAATGGTTGGCTTACTGTTCTACTGTATGTGGTTTCTGAGATGGTAATCTTCTGAGATGGAGTCATATAACAGTTGAGATGGATATTGTGAAGACCTTAACAACTGTTGTTTGATTTTTCTCCGCTATCATCACCAGAAACAATTTCGTTGCTTTGTTCCCTGCGATCGTCTCTGGCCATATTTACTCGCTCCACAGTTTCACAACACCAGATGACAACGATATGAGAATAACTGTCCGTCATTTCTCGCTTAGTCATCCACAAGTCAACACTGAGTCATCGCACGCATGCATACACCCCAGCAGAGTAGTCATGGAGCCACGCAGGGCCCGCAGAAGCACATGCCAGTTTGCTTATAACACCAAAGCAAGTGTAAACTACAGTAACTAGGGTCCATATCAAACTCACCACAGAGCCAGATGGAATTCAAACTGTTTTGCTATGCTGCATTCTTGTATTACAGTTTTTTCTGAGGAAAGTAAGTGAGTTTGGACATAAATGGCCTGGTTTTCTCACTGGTGCCTTCTGCAGTAATGGTGGGATATAAATTTCCACAGTTAATTTTATGTTCACACAGCAAAAGTCAGACAATCTTGAAAGGAAAACAGATCTAGTTTTTTATTTTAAGTATAACTGACTAAACAAAGTAGTTTTTCGTAACTTTTTCTTGTTTTAACCCTTAGAACGTGAGCAGAAGCACAACAAATGGTAAATTTGGTGTTTATATGTCACAAGTTATTGTCATTTAAAAATAACCGTTAATGGGGTTTTAAAAAATCCGCCACATGCAAATGCCCATAAAGAACAAAAATGAACAAATTTCTTTTATTTTAGGTCTTAGAAACAAACAGAAATCTTTGAACTTGGAAGAACGTTCAGGATAATCTCCGCCCACAAGTGGGTGGGGAAACCCGCAGGGGGGGAGGTCCGGAGAGTGGCCGAGCGGCGGCACGCCAGGCAAAAGAGCAGCAAATGGCGAGTAGTTTTAGACTGTTTTACACTGAAATCAGATTTTACTTCGTTTTAAGGGTTAAGGAAGCTTAACAAGTGAAATTTCATTATATTGGCAGACAATGTTGCTTGACTCTAGTACCTCTTTTCTTGTTTCGTTTTTATTTCACTTGTTTTTTTGCATGGCATGTAGAAACTGGGGAGTTCTCTCAACTTCTACTTGGAGAAATCCACTTTAAAGGCAAACCAGAGGCTCATGGGAAATGTAGTTTTCCTCGCTACTTACATCCGATCATCATCATGGCCACGGCGAAGATCTTCTCTCCGTCGGTGGTGGGTGCAATGTTGCCGAAGCCGATGCTGGTCAGGCTGGTCATGGTGAAGTAGAGGGAGGTGATGTAGACCGAGTCCTTGTTTGGGCCGCCCTCCCAGCGGCCCGTCCCGCTGCTGTTGAAGCGGTACGGTGTCCCCGCCGTCTCGCCCAGCAGGTACAGCCAGCTGTCCTTGCGCACAGAGTTGCGCTCCTCATCGATGACCTCATAGTCGCCGATGCTGTACCAGATGCAGGCCAGCCAGTGGGCGGCCAGGCCGAAGACACACACCAGCAGCACCAGCACGGCAGCACCGTACTCAATGTAGTGGTCCAGCTTGCGGGCCACACGGCCCAAACGCAGCAGACGCACCACCTTCAGAGAGCTGAAGAGGCTGCTGATCCCCTGAGAGAGACAGAGAAGGGTTGTAAACTTATGCACATCTCCATCCATTCATCCATACATCCATTCTTTGACTCACACTGTTCCATGTACAGGTGTATGCAAAGGTTTGAACACGTCCTCCACAGGGAACAAACTCAAATTGGCTATTCTTCTGCAAATATCAGATCTCAATTTCTATCTATTTGCTGAATTTAACAAACAAATACAACATAAAACATAAAATATAACCTCCAGCCATTGCTTGGATCAGCAAAAAATATAACTTTCGCACAGGCTATATGTTTTATTTCTTACAGTATGTTAAATTCAGCCAATAAACAGTACTAAAATACTTTTCAAAAGTGTGTTCTCTGTAGAGGATGTGGACATCTTTTCAGAAATCAACTAAATTTGGTCATATGACCAACGTGCCCAAATTTTTACATACATCTGTATATGACGTAAATGACATAAAACATTTAAAGTTCTCGAACTGTTGCACTGGTCCAGTACTTAGGCCAACCATTACATTTACAGTCCTGTGCAAAAGTCTTAGACACCTGTGAAAATAATATTTAAAACTGTTCAGATGCGCAGTGTTTTTTCACATTAATATTACTAAATATACTAAACAAAACTAAAAGGATAAATACAAATAACATTATCGAGTAAATAATGATTTTATGTAAAGTGACCATTTGTCATACGTGAACACACCACAGCACACAGTGTGAAATTCTTTCTCTGAATTTATCCCATTCAGCAAGTGAAGCAGCGGGCAGCCAGGAACACGGCGCCCGGGGAGCAGTGTGTGGGGACGGTATCTTACTCAAGGGTACCTCAGAGGTGCCACTAGCAGTCCTGGGATTCAAACCCACAACCTTCTGATCACAGGGGCAACTCCCTAATCACTAACCCACCAGCCGGCACAGTATATCAGTGTGTTCCTTGTAGAAGTCCAGTATTACTTGTAGTTTCCATCAGAAACCTGGTTGGACACAATCAGTCCTTCATTAAATTAAATCAGGAGCTGCTGATGGAGTTTCACAAATCCAAACAACGGCTGGAGGAA
>JBBPCZ010106258.1:0-10814 GCA_037974445.1 Brycinus macrolepidotus
CGTCCGTTATAGAGTGTCCTTTAAAGAGTGTCAGTTAAAGAGCGTCCGTTATAGAGTGTCCTTTAAAGAATGTCAGTCAAAGAGCGTCCGTTATAGAGTGTCCTTTAAAGAGTGTCAGTCAAAGAGTGTGAGTCAAAGAGCGTCCGTTATAGAGTGTCCTTTAAAGAATGTCAGTTAAAGAGCGTCCGTTATAGAGTGTCCTTTAAAGAGTGTCAGTTAAAGAGCATCCGTTATAGAGTGTCCTTTAAAGAGTGTCAGTTAAAGAGCGTCCGTTATAGAGTGTCCTTTAAAGAGTGTCAGTTTCTCTGTCTTGTTTCTCTAAAGTGTGGAATCGTGTTTTTCAGAAAATGGACCGGAACAGAGACGGAGTTGTGACCATCGACGAGTTCATCGAAACCTGTCAGAAGGTTCAAACCCTGATCAGCTTCTTCATTTGTTTCAAATATTTATTTTATTCATGATTTTATGATTCCAAATTGTACCAAAATAAGTGAATTGTGGTGAAATTTCATGCTGCCCTGAGATTTCATGCTGCCCTATATAATCTCCTATAGAACCATAATTAAATCAAGCCTTTGTAAAGTCACATTTCTCACATTTCTCTTTTTTTTTTTTGGGTTTATGTTTGTACGGTTTTATTCACCAAAAACAGCTGCATTTTATCCCTTAAACTCAAGACTTTTTTGTTACTATGACTTTAAGAGTGATATGTAAATGAGCTCTGCTCTCATTTGCTGTCCTGTGTTGCTCCTCATTTTAAAGGAGTTCAGGACTAAACACTCCTTATAACATCAGCGTGAGTGGGCGGGGTAAACTGTAGAAAGCTGAATAAGAGGATGTATGTAAATGTTGTGACATCACAAAGACATTTAAGTGGGCTATTTTTGCTGCTTACTTTCTGTATATAGACTAGATAGTGTGTTTTAAAAGATTGTTGTTTTTTTTTAAAGTAGCAGAAATGAAATGGGCTCTTTAATATTTGTCTTAGAAACAAATTTAAACTGTAGAACTGCACATTTTTAGATCAGGCTGTCTTTTAGATTATAAAAACCTGCATTAAGTCAGATGGTGTGGTTAGGTGGTTCCATATATAAGATTAATTACAGTCCTTTCTAAGTCTCACCGCCTGTTTCTCTCTGTTTCTCTCTGTTTCTCCATCAGGATGAGAACATCATGAGCTCCATGCAGCTGTTTGAGAACGTTATCTGAACGTTATCTGGATCTTCATGGCTTTTCCTCTCCAGGAGACCCAAACCCAGCTCTTCCCCCAATGCATGACCAAACAGATGTAAATATTAAAGCGGCAGTTCAGCCGAAACTCGCACTCGGAGTAAAAAACCTTGAGGTTTGTCGCCCCCTTCTAGTGGAGCTTAAAACTGCTCTAGATCTACTCGATATCCGTAGTTTTAAAATGATTGGTTAAAAATGTTTATTATTTACACAATTTCACATCCATAGTTGATCAACCGAGATGCGTTTGATGTCTGAATATGCTTAGTAATGAGGCTAATGTAGCTAACAAGTAATTAGAGCTTAGATCCCACCGATTAGCATCGTGTCTACAGTTTCAGAAACCGCATAAGCAGGAAAACTGCACAGTTTAAGGTAAGTGTGTGATGCTAATGGGTGGCTGAACTGTCGCTTTAATATAATTCCCTCTATTTGAGGTTATTATCCTGTATGTTGCTCGGTGATAATGTGTGTATATAGATGTAAATACTGGGTTTAAATGGATGCTAGACATCAAATAAACAAGCGTTTGCATGTTTGACTCGTCTCGGCTGTGTTCGGATTTGCACTGTAATCAAACGAATCAGAATCACTTTATTAATGGCAACTATTATGGCTGGGATCACTCATTAATAATGATCTATATCCATGAAATCAATAAGAAGAGTGTTCTGAGCTCCGGTCCATGGTCTGAAACTCCAGTCCTGGATTTATTTACTTATATATCACAGCTTTATATACTCATCTCTAATGTCCCAAAAACAGTGCTTTTTTTTCACTGTTCAAGTTAGTTTCAAGTTTGATTGTTCTGATTTATTTCAAAACTGAATAGACTTTACTGGTAAAAAGCAGGTGAGGTTCTTAATAAACTGAAACATTTTTGCACAACAAATATGAAGAGATTTTATAATCTGCCAAAAAAAGTTAATCAGGGACTGACCCTTGAAGCGCTTCAGATACTGTGTGTGTGTGTGTGTGTGTGTGTGTGTATGTGTGTGTGTGTGTGTGTGTGTGTTGTTTTTGTTTATTGGTCTGTTAAACTCATACTTGGTATGAAAAGTCTTGGAATTTGTCGCCCCCCTGTGGTACAACTGAAAACTGCTCTAGATATACAAATTACTGTAACATTCATTTGATCGTAAAAATCATTGATGTTTATCAATAATTCTGTATCGGTTAATATTTTTTTACGTTTAGGGTGACTTGAGGAAGGGGTGTTGAGGATAGACAAGACAAATATTTGTTGGGGGGGTGGTGGCAAGGGAGGTATTTCCAATAAAATGGCCAGTGAGTGGAAGCACAAGATGGTGTTTGTAATAAAGTGGCCAGTGAGTGAAAAGTCTTCTGAGATGTTGAGATGTTTAAGCCCCTGAGGAACAGTGTCTGTTTTGGTGATTGTGGCCTGCTGAAGTGCGTTTCCTTCCTGCTGGCTGTTTAGTGTGTGTGTGTGTGTGTGTGTGTGTGCGCATGCGTTGGTAATTAACAGACGTTTAGTGCATCTCTGTTGAAGCCACTGCTGCTGACAGGAAGTTCAAATTCAAGAGAAAAAAATAGACCAAACTTCCTGTGTGAGAGTTTCTCAGGGAGGGGCCACAGTCTTTCAACACACACGCACACACACACACACACACACACACACACTCACACATTCTCTCTTACTGACAGATCCAATCTTCACGACAGGTTCTGGCATTACTACACACACACACACACACACTCTGTTCTGCTCCTTCAGGTCTAAGCGGCTGGTCCGGACAGTAAGTCTTATTTTCTCCATTTTTTGATGCCATCTCTCCTCTCTCTGCACAGAGTGTTTAATTTCTGAACAGTTCTTCAGAGGTTCTTCAGTAGTTCTTTAGTAAAAATGAGGGTTACGTACCATGCCAACTTAGGCCGTGGCGCTCGGGGACCTCCAGACACTCCCCATGTGTTGTGAGGTGGGTTGCGGACCATCTGAGGTCCAGTTTGAGGACCATGGAACCATCTGATCACATTATTATTATTATTATTATTATTTTTATTTTTATTTTTTTTTTATGTATAATCACCATAATGGAGAACCTGTTTTATACGGCACTTTAATAAATGTTTTATGGCTCTAAATACCACCAAAAAGGGTTCCACTATTGTTCTAAGTCAAAGAACCCTTTTATAAAACCAGTTTTACCAGGATCTGTTCTACAGAGTTCAAATACAGTCTCTGTGGATTTAAATGAATTGCCGCAACACTTTACCTTCACACAGCATTAAAGGACCAATTCGGCCAAAAATCAGATGTTCACAGTTTCCACCGACCCGAGATGTGTTCAATCAGACGTGTTTGGGTCCAAATTTATCGTCTTTAGTTCAGAACTGGAGCTACGAGGCTAACGTCACTGACACTAGAAGTCATTAGTCACCCAAATCTCTTACCCCAAACACAAACCCAAAACTTCTCAGGGCCCTCAAACCGCATCCAGCTCTTCATTATGGATCAGACTTGTGGACGAGGTTTAGGACACAGTATGAGTCAGCTTCTGTGACATCAAAAATACGGAGGAATCTGACCCCAGATCGGTCCTGCTTTGTGAACAACAGCCCTGGTGTCATCTGAAATAACTTTTGTGTGTGTGTGTGTGTGTGTATGTGTGTGTGTGTGTGTGTGTGTGTGTGTGTGTGTGTGTGTGTGTGCAAATTTGCCCTGAAGCTGTTTGGGTCATGAAGCAAATCATAAGACTCCCTTCACAAAACTTCATTCCTCTCTGAACTGTTCTACTGCTCTGACTCTCCAACTCTTTGTCCCTCTCTCTCTCTCTCTCTCTCTCTCTCTCTCTTTCTCTCTCCCTCTATTCTCCTTTCTTCACTTCTCTTCGGTTCAGTTCTTACCTCTCTTCCTTCTTTTTCTTCTTCTCCTTTTTAACTTTTCTTTTCTCATCTCTTCTATTTGCTACTTCTCTCGTGTCCTCTGCTCTTTTCTTCTCGGTTCCCTTCTCCTCTCCTCTCCTCTGTTGTTCAGCAGGTCTTGGTGTTGAAGATGTCTGCTGTGGATCAGGATCAGGTGCAGATTGGAGAGAATAAGTTTGTCACTAAGTAAGTTTTTGTTTCTGTTTGTGTGTTTGTGTGTAACTGTTTGCTGCAGCGCTCTGTGTTAAACTGCGTGTTTTCCTCTTCAGGAGTGTGTTACTGTCACACCTCAGCACCTTCAACCTGTACTACGAGGGTCAGGCCCTGCAGCTGCGGCACCGCGAGGTCTCACACACACACACACACACAAACACGCACGCGCGGTTATCTGGTCCCCAGAGTCCAGCTGAAGACCAGCTGTGTGTGTAAACAAATGAACTGCAGCCGTGTTTTTCCATTAGCATTAAAGAACCAGTTCAGCCAAAGATCAGTTGATCAGTCGAGACGTGTTTGGGTCCAAATTTATCTTCTTTAGTTCAGAACTGGAGGCAAATGTCACTGACACTAGAAGTCAATAGTCACCCAAATCTTTTACCGTAAACACAAACCCAAAACTTCTCTGAACCCTCAGACCACATCCAGATCTTCTTTAAGGTGGATCAGACTTGTGGACGTGGTTTAGGACACAGTATGACTTACTGTGAGCTGTATAAATGAACTGAACTTCTTCACCGAGGTGAATTAGACTTGTGCACGTGGTTTAGGATGCAGTATGACTTACTGTAAGCTGTAACGTTGCAGTGCCTTTAATACACAAGAGGGTCTGTTTTTTGTCATGTGTTTTTATTGTGATAATTTGTTCTTCAGTGATGCGGTGCTTGTCTGAATTAGGTAGAACCCACAACAAAATCCAATCAAAACGATCACTAAATCAGCCAATCAACACCATCGCTCAACAGCCAATCAAATCCATCTCTCTATCAGCCAATGAAATAATCACACCAAAAGCCAATCTAATTATTTAATTCTTCTTTTGTTGTTTAATGGCAGTTGGCAAACAGATTTTAAGCTCAAGACTTTTGCACAGTAGTGTAAACAAGAGGGAAACTGATCCCAGATCAGTCCTGCTTTGTGAGCCTGAGGCGTGGTGTTCTGTGTTCTGCAGGAAGAAGGAGAGCTCATCATAGAGGGTCTTCTCAACATCTTCTGGGGGCTGCGACGACCAATCAGACTGCAGATGCAGGACGACAAGGAGCCAATCAGACCTGCCCCTTTCCTGGCAGAACGTGATGCGAGCTCACCTGAGTATGAACACTTTCACACTCACCCTCATACGTACAGACCCACCATCCATCTTCTCACCAGAATCATCTCTTTAAACAGAACTCAGAGAACCTCACTCGCTCCGCCCACCATCCAGGTCACGGGACCTGTGGACCAATCAGACGACAGCGGTAGAGAAGCAGCAGGAGAGACAGGTGAGTGTCTAGTCCATTCACTTTATGCACCTTATAGAATTGCAAATTATTAGTGGAAATAATTAAAAATAAGTAAATACAAATATAAATGTTAGATTTGCTCGGAATGGTGAACAGTAGATGATTCATGAAGTACTAAATTCATATTAAATTATTACATTACAGGGTTTTATCTAAGAATGAATTCCTGTTGTTACAAAATACTTCATATATTGATTAAAACATCTTAAAGCATCTTCTGTTGTCTAAAGTATTTACATCTTAGACTGTTTATTTAAATCTTTTCCTTGTTTCTCATATATAAAATACTAACAAGGAAACAAGGAAAGTGCTTTTGAAATAAAGCCATTTATTTATCTGGGCAGTAAGCTTAACAACAGTATTTGTTAACAACTGTTTTTTTAATATTATATATTTTTTATATTATTTTTTATAGAATTTTATATTAACTGTATTTTAAAATGCAACAATATTGTATACATATGTGTGTGTGTGTGTGTTATGTGTATATTTATATTTAAATTTCATTGCATTAACATGAAACCATCTGACTGTGTAACGATTGGCTGACTGTGTAGTGACGGATTTGATTGACTGTTAGTGTGATTGATTTGATTGGCTGACTGAGAGATTGATTTGACTGGCTCTGGATGTGATTGATTTGATTGGCTGCTGGTGGGATGATTTTAATTATTTTAATTGGATCACAACAACAGTCAAACAACACCAATTTGCTTGGCTGTTGTTGTGATTGATTTGATTGTTTGGTGAAATAATTGATTTAATTGTTTTTTGGTGTGATGGATTTGATTGGCTAGTTAGACATTTATTTGATTGGCTGATGGAAAGATTGACTGATTGACAGTGGTTGATTCAACTGACTGTTGGTGTGATTGGCTGGAACTGTGTCTGATGTCACAGGTGAGGAGGAGGAGTCTGCGCACCTGCAGAGGACCAGGAGTGATGTGGGTGGGAGGAGACTCGGTGGGCGCACAGCGCCTGGCAACCAGCGGCGAATCAGGAGACACAGATGTTCCTTCAATGGTCACTACTACAATCACAAGGTTCGGGATTGATAGTAACCAGGTTACCATGGTTACTGATATTAGGAAGACCTCCATGCCCACCTTAAAGTGACAGTTTACACTTTAAAAGCCAAAGCGTCTCCATTTCTATACATTAACCTTCAGCACCAAACAGGTTGTGACTGATCAAATACATTTAGGGGTAAATTTGTTTATTTTTTTCTGATCTGTCCTTGTGAATCTCTCGTCCTGAAGGTGTCCTCCTTCTATGTTCTTGTTTCTCAGACGGCTGTCTTCACTCCAGCCTTCGCCTCCGTCACCAACGTCCGCGTCAACAGCTCCATGACGACGACGCAGGTTCTGCGGGTTCTCCTGAACAAGTTTAAGATCGAGAACAATCCAGAGGAGTTCAGCCTTTTCCTGCTGCACACCAGCGGAGGTGAGTCCAGACTTCATTTATTCATTTCATAAACTGCAGATTTGTATTCTTGTTAAACACTGGAAAGTTGTTAAACACTGGAAAGAGAGAACAACTATAAATGAAAATATGTCAAATAAAACAAGTTTCCTTTACAGGATGAAAGAATCTGTAACTGCAGGTCTGACTCCTATTACAGTTTTTCATGATTGCTAAAACACGTTTTCTTTAAATTAGGCCTCAATTTCCCAAAACTCTAAACACAAATCCTTAACTGCTCACTCAACTTCTGAAACTTCCACTGTTCAGATCAAAAACAAACTCTCCACTCAAAACCATGTAATCCTACATCTAAACCAAACTCTGCCTTCAGTAATCACACAAACGGCATCAAATACAAATACATATACTCTTTACATGACACACATTTTTGTAATGGTTTAATTCCTTGATGTACTGTAGTCATAAGCTGAAACTGAGTGAAAAAGTGCTGACGGAATCAATGCCTTGGAGTATTTCATGATCCTCAGCAACTCTCCTTTGTATCTCACGCAAGCAAATCAGATTGTTGGCTATGACCATATTGACGATGGCCATCTCTTGCTCTTGTGAGAATAGCCGTCTTCTGCCTCCGTTAGGTGGTCGCCTTTCAGTTCTGCAATACAATAATAGAATTACTGATGGGATTACAGTAAACCATCCATTTTACAAAATAGGAGCACACAGTCACTCCTGTATGTGATATGGTACAGTAATACAATGCATTTCAGAGAGCATACAATAGAGCAAACAGCTACAGTAAATGTATGTACTGTAAGAGCGCAGAATACTGCACTCCAATGTTATACTAGAGAGCAGTATGTAAATGACCTACCTATTTTCCTCTCTGAAGGTCTGGATTCTAGAGGCTACTGTGAAGCGGTTCAGATTCGGCCGCACTCTTTGCCCAGCTTCCAACATGGTCAACCCATGGATAAGAACATGGTCAACCAGAGTTGCACGAATCTGATCAGAAATCACTTGTCTCTTTACCCTTCCCCTTCCTCTTCCTCTTCCATCTTCTCTTCTGTGTCCCCTTCCTCTACCTTCAGGTCTTCGTAGATCAAATTTTCTAATACAAGTGAACTGACACATGGCCCTTTTATCTAACAAGTGAAAGTTCTGATTGGTGTGTGAACAATTCTGATTGGCTGTGTTTCCTTCTGGATAATTGTGTGCTAATTGGTTTCAAGCTGTGCTGACTTGAGTGAACCATGTTGACTGCAAGTGCTTTCTAACTGAGCACATGGTGCAGGCATTGAAAACTGAGAGGATTTGTGTGTTGGGTTTTGCTCTAAGAGTTATCCAAATCTGATTCATCTGTCAAAAATATTTGGCGTAACGGTTTGGGAAATTTAGCTCATAAGCCTGGTAATAGTGTGTAAGCAATCGAGAAAAACTGTAACTGGTTGTGTGGTGGTGCAGACTTAAAGTCTAGACCAGGGGTGCCCACACTTTTTGGCTTGCGAGCTACTTTTAAAAAT
Source organism: Brycinus macrolepidotus (assembly GCA_037974445.1). NCBI lineage: Eukaryota > Metazoa > Chordata > Actinopteri > Characiformes > Alestidae > Brycinus > Brycinus macrolepidotus. Next base: position 8,558 of record JBBPCZ010106258.1, read on the forward strand.
GACCAAGTCAAAATGATCTACCAACAATAAGAACGCTAAACATATATTTATTTATATATGTACCGAGTGTACTTTATATTTAAAAGATATATTGTTTACCTTGCATAACAGCATGAACATGTATGGCACAATACAGTTCTGTACATTTTTGGCCATTACCTTACTCCGATGAGGTCTTGAACTGAATGGAATCAGCCAGAGTTGCATAGTCCGGACAGTAGTTGCTGGTAGCCTCAAAAAGACTTCCAAATGATCATCAGTCGCGATGGAACGGTATTTGGACTCAATAATCTTCATGTGGGAAAAAGCTGACTTACATAAATAAGTTGAGCCGAATAATGCAGTCAAGAAGGTATATTTCCTCATGTTTAGGGAACTTTTCCTCAGGGAGTAAGTTCCAGAACTGTCCATGAGCCCTGGACTTCAGCTCAATGTCAGCCTGTAGTATGAAAATCTCCTCCTCCACTCCAGACGAGTTCAGATGAAAAAGCGTTGCAATGTTTTATGCGAGTAAATCAACCTCAACATCTTCCCAAAGTGGGTAGCACAGAAATGTAGCAACTGGCTCGAGTGAAGCAAAGTCTTGAAAGCGTCTGTCAAACTCTTTCTCAAAAGACGAGATCTCAGACTGGCTGTACTGTATGTCAATCAAGTGCCAGATGGATGATAGGCTAACAGCTATTTTTTTAATGACATGGGATTTACCCACACTACCTGTACTGTCGTGTATTCTGTGGTTCACAGTTCACTTGTTTTTACATTGCGGAGTCTCCTGTGCGCAGTAGAGTTTATTTTGAAGGGCAGGGCTCTGCGATCGACTCGCATTGCCTTTTGCGATCGACCGGTAGATCGCGATCGACGTGTTGGGCACCCCTGGTCTAGACTGTCCTTTAACTTTAAATTAAGTTTCATCACTTAATGGCTCGTTATATATCGAACACTCGTCTGGTGATCCACATTATAATTATAATTATACTAGGTGGCTTTTTGTAGGTCGGCAGTGATGAATAAAAAAATGACATTTTCTGACTCATAAAGACTCAAATGGTGAACAGACTGTAAATGTATTTGTTAGCAAAGAATACTGAATGTATTTTTAGTAAATATTTATTGTATATTCCTCACTTCTCCAAATGTAGAGTTCAGTGCAGTGCATACTGTTCTCTCCCGGGTTATAAGTGGAAACCAAGCTGTTTTGTATGAGCCTCACAGAACAGACATAGTACATGTGAAGGAAATATTTGTTTGCATATTAATATAATAAATTCTTATAATTATGTAGTAAAAGTTGAAAAAAAGAAAGGAATGCAATGATGGAAAATATCAGGAGTGTCACACACACACACACACACACATTAAATATTCAGGATATATGTGTGTTTGTGTGTGTGTGTGTGTGTGTGTGATGGTGTGTGTGTGTGTGTGTGTGATGGGGTGTGTGTGTGTGTGTGTGTGTGTGTGTGTGAGAGAGTGTATGTGTGTGGTTGTACTGACTGTACTGTTCTGTGTGTGTGTGTGTGTGTGTGTGTGTGTATGTGTGTGTGATGGTGTGTGTGTGTGTGTGAGGTTGTACTGACTGTACTGTTCTGTGTGTGCGTGTGTGTGTGTGTGTGTGTGTGTGTGCGTGTGTGTGTGTGTGTTCAGAGCGTGTTCAGTTGAAGAGGGATGATCACCCGCTGGCTGTTCGGGTTCTGCAGGGTCCGTGTGAGCAGGTCAGCAAGCTCTTCCTGATGGAGCGAGACCAGGTGGAGGAGATCGGCCACGACGTAAGACTTCACTCCCTCTGACCGGCTCTTTATTCCCTCACTCCTGCAGTTCATCTATACACAAACATCAGAGCGGTGTTCCCACAGTTCCCACAGTTCCCACAGTTCCCAGACTGTGTTATATCACCACCAGTTTCTCCAGTAGAACACAGACCACTTCTGTAGGTCACTCTGAATGACACACAAACCATTAGCATCAGGAAGAGCGAGAGACAGCTGTGTGTGTTTGAATCACAGCTGTGGTGTGTGTGTGTGTGTGTTTCAGGTGGCGCAGTACATTAAGCTGGAGATGCCTGTCCTGCAGAGTTTTATTGATAAACTGATGGAGGAGGAACACAGAGAGATGGAGAAACTTAAACAGAGGTATATATATATATATATATATATATATATATATTCAGCTCCGGAAAAAAATGAGACCACTGCAATTTATTTTTAAATCAGCATCTCTATGAGTCTGACAACCATTCCATGCCAGTGTCTGTTAAATT
>JBBPCZ010106279.1:0-10813 GCA_037974445.1 Brycinus macrolepidotus
CTGCAGAACCCACAGATTCCTGCAGGTCCGAGCCTGCAGAACCCACAGATTCTGCAGGCCTGAGTCTGGAGAACCCACAGATTCCTGCAGGCCCGAGTGTGCAGAACCCACAGATTCCTGGAGGCCAGAGTCTGCAGAACCCACAGATTCCTGTAGGCCCAAGTCTGGAGAACCCACAGATTCGTGCAGGCCCGAGTGTGCAGAACCCACAGATTCCTGCAGGGTTCTGCACCGTCTGTTCTGCTCCGCTCTCAGGGCCTCGTTGTGAATATTTGAGTATTTAGATGATCTGCAGCGGCAGCGTTGAAGATTTGTCAGAGCACCTCAGACACGAGTGTAACGTAAGAACCAAGCAGGTGGGTGTGAATAAAATATGAGCCGAGAGCTTTAAGAGACGGACTGTGATGAATTTTTGATCGGGACTCTGCAGCTGGATGCTGCAGTGATGAAGGCAGCCTCCGGGTGGCGCTGTGGGGCCGTGCAGCCCTGCTGTCCTCAGCTTTAGTTCAGGAGCTCCTGAATTTGGGACCTAATCTAAATGAAGTCGTGAGGATGTAATGAAGTAATGGAAAGAACTGGTTCATCTTCATTAGTCAACAGTGTCAGTAGGCAAATACGTTTGATCCAGTGAGGCGACCACAACCGTCAGGCTGCAAATCTGCTTAGATTTTAGTGCATTTATGTGAAGCATTTGTAGGCCGTGTGCACGACCACTGCACAGAAAACTAAATAATCACGAAATATGTCATCATGCCTAACTAAACGTGACTTATGAGTTAAGGTACAGTGTTGCATGGTTGCTTGGTGTGGAGATTTTCCTGCTCAGACACACCCACTGAAACTGGTAATGAACCGACAACAGACTGTCGCACCTCAACTTCTGATTGCTATATAGAAAACCCAGCCTCGAATGAATAGTGATTCAAATGCAGTCCTGTTTGGGCAGTTCCGCAGCCTGTATCTGAGTGAGTGAGAGTGTGTGTGTGGGCAGTTCGGTGCCACGGTTGGTGGGTTACATAAAGAGAAAGCTGAACTCTGTCAGGCTGCTGCTGCCGGCCTGCTTGTCTTGGCACAGGCTGAGTTTGTGTTGGAGCAGAGGGACGGCTATCAGAAACTCAGTGAACCATATTGCAGTGAGAGTGCACTGCTCATTTCCATAAACACACACAGGCTTTAAAAGGGAGATGGTGAGGGATTCTGTGGTCCTGAGAAAACACACACACACACAAACACTCCGCTGTCTCTCGGCTAAAACATACATCCGAAAATACAAAAGCAAACACACAGAATTGGATAATCCTGCCCCGTTCTGCCGATCTATGGAACCCCCTGCAACACAAAAAGGCCGTCTATGTGCATAATCCGTTTTATTCTTTTACACTGCTCATCCTCAGTCTTCCTGGCTCAAAATTTCTATCTGCTCCAGAAAATCTGACACCAACTCGACTGGTTATTGTTTCCCATTTGCTTCTGACCCATTTGTATGATTATTTTACCGGATAAAGACGCTTATTAAAGGAGAGAGAGACGATGAGAGAGAGAGAGAGACATGAATCTGTTGGAGCAAAACTTATAACCACACAACACATCTCTCTCCTCTGGGCCTTCTCGCAGCTTTAGTTTTGCACAGCACCAACATATCGGTGAACTCCTACACCCTGCAGCCTGACTTGACAGGTTCATTTAGAAGCTCTGTCTGATGAAGAAGATGCTTTTCCTTTGCTTTTAGCTTCATTCTAGCCTGAAAGCTAAACTGCTTTTGGCAAACAGGACAAATGTTTTTTATTACAGAGGCCAAAAAAACTCTCAGGCCACCATTTTAAAACAAAAACGCACTTTAATTATAGAAGTAGTAGAACAGAATGATATTACATTATAGAACAGAAGGATTGCCTTATCATTGCCTGGAATTAGTAGTCAAGCGTGTTTGACCCACTCTTCCTCCCTTCCTCCTCCTCACAAGACAGTGTAACACTGTATGCTGTCACTCTTTCCAGTTTCACTCTTCCGCTGTCGTCTGACCCAGCGTGACTGTGCCGCGTAGAGATGTTCACTGCATGTTTACTTGATGTTCAGGGAGTCTGTCTCTTCATCTTGCCTTCGGTAAACGTCTCCTCCGTCTGCGTGTCTACAATGCGGCTTAAAGCAAAGCAAAGTGCCGGCTGTGTGCTTCTGTCTCAGGAGGGAATTGCTAATGACTGGTGTGTCTTTGCGAGAGGGAGAAGCGCTGTCAGGCGCACTTGGCCGGGGAAACATTCGGCGCCAGCTGCCATTTCAAAGTTTCAGCTCAACCCAATAGAGACTTTACGTTTAGGGACTATCATAATAACGGCAAGGCTGTGGTTTCACTGGAGGCACAGCTGCTCTGATCGTGAAAGGACATGTTTTCTGATCAGCGGTCTATTTCGTGTCTGCTTTGCCAAGAGTTCTGTTCCACTTTTTTGAGTGCCTTATCATTCTGTTCTACTACATTATACTTCCATAATTAAAGTGCGTCATTATCGGTGGCCTGGTGGTTAGGGAGTTCGCCCTGAGATCAGATGGTTGTGGGCTTGAATCCCTGGACTGCTACTGACACCACTGAGGTACCCTTGAACAAGGCGCCCCTCGTTGGTGGCAGCCCCCTGCTTCACTTGGTGAATGGGTTAAATGGGTTAAATGCAGAGAAAGAATTTCACACTGTTCACACTGTGTGCTGTGGTGTGTTCACATGTGACTATAAGAGGCCACTTTACTTTACTTTACTTTACTTCAAAATGTCCTGAGAGTTTTTTGGCCTCTGTAATAAAAACATTTGGCCTGTTTGCTAAAGGCAGTTTAGCTTTCAGGCTAGAATAAAGCTAAAAGCAAAGGAGAAGCATCTTCTTCATCAGACAGAGCTTCTAAAGGAACCTGTCAGTCAGGCCGCAGGGTGTAGGAGTTCACTGAGACGCGTTAGCCTTTTCCTCTTAGCTGGTTGTACAAGTTTCCCCTGAACAGTAAAGGAAGCAGGTCTCTCGCCATGCCTCACCGTCGCAGTATTCTGCGGCTTTAGAGCGGCACGCTTGCTCGAGGCAGCCGACAGCATGCACGCCTTGCCTCAATTTTTATTGTGTCAATCATAGGTTCACCATTGAGAGTGGGTGTTTGTCATAGTGCTTGTGGTTGGCATGCTGAGTTTGTCTGTGTGTGTGTGTGTGTGTGTGTGTGTGGGATGAGAGAGGGAACATGGCAAGTGAAGGGTGGGTGAGAGAGCTATTAAGGTTTTATAGCTTGATTCATCCATCCTGCCATAACTCACAGTGAGACGTGTAGCTTGTGGCAGCTATCCACTCTTCACTCCCTCTCTGTTTGGGGTAGTCTCTCTGTCTCTCTCTTTCTCTCTCTCTCTCTCTCTCTCTCCCTCTCTCTGTCTCTTTCTCCCTCTCTCTCGCCCTCTTTCTCTCTCTCTCTCTCACGCTCTTTCGCTCTCTCTCCCTCCCTCTCCCTCTCTCTCTCTCTCCATGCTGACAGAGTGAGCTATCAAAGGGAAGTCATGTTGATGAGGAGGGAAACATGCTCTGTACATTATTTATTTTCTCAGTTGTCTAAAGCGACTCTCTGGAGGTGTGTGTGTAGTACACTCACACTGCACTCTCACACGCTGCCTGCTGTACAGGACGATTCTGTGTTTCTGTCATGTCAGCTACAGAAGGGACTGATTTACTTCTGTACGAAAGCCCAGAAAATGCATTTTTAATACTTAACGATTCTACAGGGATGTGTATTCGTTAGTTGCAGCCAACCATGAGCCATTTTTGAGGCTTGACGTTTTTATTCCAAAGGGTGCTTCTCTAGTATTGAAAAGTAAGTAGAATTTCCAACCTATATATATATATATATATCAGCTCTGCTTCTCAACAAGATGTAATTATTGATCAATAGAATAGTCTTTTTTTAATGTCAAACTATAAAAACTGACCTGAATGAACAATAGGAAACCATACATAGCTTCTTAAATATCTCAACAAAAAAAAAAATGTTAGAGAAAGGGCCTGTACAGAAAACCTTTAAAGACATTGTTAAGAAATATGTATATCATATGACAACAATCCATGTAAATTGATAAGTAAATCGGTTTTGGTTAAAAGATGGATTTGACCCATTGTATGTACGTGCTATCTCTTTTTACTGCCATGAATTTCATAGTAGTACGAAGAAAAATAGAACACGATGCATAAAACATTGCTCGCTTTTGTGCCACTTGAACTGTGCCCTGCTTCTGAGCTTGTGTGAAACATGGAGTGTTGGGCGTGAGTCATGCTTTGATGCTGCAGGTGGAGGAGGGCATTAGTGGGCCTGTGGAGGCTGGGAGGTAGCACATAATAACTGCCCTGTAGGAGTGGGCATGTGACCAGGGCAGAATTGCTCTCTTCCTTTGCATAAACGCCTCTCTCACTCGCTGCACCTGTGATAAATAATATATGATGCTCTGTCTGCTCAGGATCAAAGAATGGTCTTTGCAAAGGACAGAAAAGAGCTCTTGAGTGTGTTTGTGAGTGAGAGAGCCCTTTGCTGGGCTGTATGTCTGTGTATCTCTGTATGCTTGATTGTAAGAACGTTTCACAACTATTCAGGACATTGTATTTGGTTTACCTCTGCCCCTCAGGAGTAGATGAATAGTAGTGTACTTTCACCTTCTTTTCATGAGATTCTTCCACAGCCAGATGAAAAAAAAAGTTTCAGTCCAGACCAAAAAAGATTTAAGGCCCAGGCTAACCCAGGAAAACCCTCTACAGCTCTGCGTTTCCTCTGTATTTCCTGCTAAGAGTGGCTGGAGAATCCATCCAAATACCCAAGGCGAACTTTCGACCACATTGATCAGTCCTGTCAAAGCACGTTTGTGTCTAATCCGCGACCTTTCCTTTGGTTTATTTCTCCCTTCCACTCCCATCCGTCTCATTTTCAGCCTTGCTGCCTCACCACCAGCTCTGTTTTATGTTCCTGTCGACACTGAATCCTCCTGTCGAGGTTTAAATGCACAGACTGCCTCTCTTTGTCAACCTTTGGCAGTAAATGAGGTTATGTCAGATGCTCAACATCTTTACTGACATTTAGAGCCTCTAAAGTCTTTTCTACAGCTCCACTTAGAAGAGGCGATTATGCTGTTCCAGCAGGCCAGGCTATAAAGATCTGAAATGGAGAGTGAATGTGACATTTTAGGCCGTGATTAGGAGAGAGCTGTGCTTAGATCCCAGGCCTTTGTTTCCCAGCACCAATCATCTGGTTTTGACTGATGATTTGTGGTTATTACATTCATTTTTCAGCATTCGTGTGTACATGTTTGTGTGCGCCCGTGTCCCGGTGCACACCAGGATTCTTAGTGATGGCTGACAGCTGATTCCATCAGTAGAACATTTCTGACACTATGCTGAGACGAGTCACTGTCAATGGATTTCCAAGAGAGGGTAGGAGGGGATTGACGCTGAAATAAAATTCATTAATTCTAACAATTAACTAGTCAAACTGTTTCTATTGCACCCTACCTCCCACCCCTAATACACACATACTCTTTCTTTTTTAACAAGAAGGAACAGGAACAAAAAAGAACGAGGGGCAAACGAGTGCAAATGCAATGTAGCAGTTGAATTGAGGTTAATTTATTAGTACTGATTTGCCGGGCTTGCTCCTGCCTATCACCCGGAGGAGACGAAACAAATCAGCAGATTTATGAAAGGTGGAAACCACATTAATGCTGATGCGCAGAGATGACGAAATTCTGCTTCATGCCGCTGCAGCCTGCCACTGAATAATGTGCCATTATTGTGTCACAAGATAATGAGTGCTAACTTCAGTGATGGGGAAAAAATTGCTTGACAAGTTTTGCCACCATATAATGACACTGAACCAAAGAGTGACGTCAATAGGTTTTGAAAATAGTGATGTTTTTTTCCCTGAAGAGGCTTTGCTAGACGAGGGAGAAGCAGCACTCAGAATACCTGTCTTTGATGATGATGATGATAATGATGATGTTAAGAAAGTCACAATCAACAAAAAAGAATGAAAGGGAAGATCTTTCTCAACTTATTTATCTTAAAATTCATGAAGAGGAACAAACAGACAAACAAGCACTGTGTTGCAAGTTGTTTGGGGTTGGTAAGAGGGCCGGCCAAGTGATTTGTATGTCTGCATCTGGGTAGGTTTTCTTTCATGAGTAGACCTCCAGGTTTGAGGCTGACTAGCCTGATTATCAGGGGACTGTCCACTGATTGTCTGAGGGATCACTCGTCTCGTCTCTTGCTGCATGTGATCTTTATGCTGAAATCTGCAGGTATTGGATAAATTGGTGAGGATTCCACTTCTGTCTGTTAGTTGTCATGTGTTCTGTGCCTAGTTTCTCAATTCCCTACTATAGGCATGCATCCTCTTCTTCCACTGACACGAAAGCCTCCATTAGTTTCTCTTTCAGGCATGGATTTTCAGATCTCTGGAAATGTCACATGGTTAGAATTTTCCTGAGGATTACGCACATGCTGTACTTGGGTACTCTCAAGTCTTTCCCTTAGTGGTACTCTCAGCCAGTATTGTGAGTCTTCATGATTGGAAAGGTCACTGCTTCAGTACCATTCATACAGTTTCGGTGTAATGTTGCGGTGTAATGTCTGTACCCTGTTCCCACCTGTTTCTGGGGTCATGCTATAAACAGGTCACCCAGAGCAATTTTCTCCATAACCACATGAACCATGTCCTCCCAGTACGATCTTAGTTTACCTGGGCCCCCTCACACACTCGGGTTTCGTACCAGAACCCTGCCACCTGGTTCAAGGACAACACCCTTCATGTGGCAGTCATAGTGTCTCTTGCCCCGAGAACTTGACTGTTGACTGTTCCTGATCTGTTACTAAGCCAAATAGAATATCCACAGCCAGACATGGATGATGGTTGTACATAAGATAGAAGAGGGAAACCCAGTTGCCTCATGTCTGGTAAGTTATAAGCATGGGTAACTCGTGGCAGGTGCTCTTTCCATCTTTCCTTTTCTTTTTCCTCCAGGGTCCTGAGCATCTGAAGCAAAGTACGGTTAAACCTCTCAGTGGGATTTCCCTGAGGGTGGTGGGGGATAGTCCTTGAGTGGCCCACTCTATTCAGGTGTTGCAGAGTTTTGAAAAGATCATTCTCAAATTCCCTCCCTTGATCCTGATGTAATTTCCATGGGTATCTGAACCGTGGAATGAAATCATTCAAGAGTTTTTCTGCCACTGTCTTCCTAGACCTATTCCTGGTAGCATAAGCATGCGCAGCATACAAACATGTGGTAAAACGGTTTGTAACAGCCAGGATATACTCAAAGCCTCCCTTGCTAGGTTCCAAGTGAAGGTAGTCAACAGGTAGCCATGCTGCCTTCCCATATTGCCCTGGTGGTGTCTCTGGATAGCTCCTTTGTGCGTGAGTCAATATAGCTATTGACGTCTAATGGCAACCTGGACGGTGTGTCAGCATCCAAATTTGCTTTCCCTGGTTGATGCTTTATGTCGAACCAGAAGTCAGCAAAATCACTCTGAGCTTCCCTTCCTGACGTTGGTACAACACAGCACAGAACACTTGTTCTGATGTATCTGTGTGAAGTGAAAAATGGAGGTCAAAGTTTGAACAAACAAGTACTGGCGGGTTAACAGAATATGTATGAGCTGGTCTATGGCTTTTTGGTGCTCTGCTGTCCACTGTATCGGAGTCCTGGATGGCAGCCTTCTCCCCTTTCCTTTCTTCTGTTTGGGCTGAGGCACCAATGTGGTGATGTATCTCATTTATATGTTTACAGCATCCCAGTTTACTAGAATTGTCTGTGCCCATCACCTCCTAGCTCTACACCCTTCATCTAATGGGAAAAGTTAATCATGGAAAGCCTTACTAAACAAGTACGTTTTAAGCCTAGACTTAAAAACAGACTGCGTCTGACTCTCGAACGTTATTCTGAGGGGTATTCCAGAGCTGAGGGGCTTTATATGAAAAGGCTCTTCCCCTGCTGTAGCTCTCATAATTCTGAGGATGAGTATATAGCCAGCGCCTTGAGATCTAAGTGAGGGTGGAGGTTTGTAGCAAGGAATAAGGTCACAAGTTGGCCGGAGTCAATCCCAGAGTGGAGAGTTCACACTTAGTCGGTCGGGCTTTACACCAAGGTGTTGGAGGGCCCTCAAGACACATTTCAGTACCTCAACATGATCTTCAAATTTCCTAGCATAGCAGAGGATGTCATCTAAATACAGTATGCAGCACTCGTTCCGCAAGGAGTTCAGCATTTCCTTCATGCTCCTCTGGAATTTGGCTGGGGCATTTGAAAGTCCAAAAGGGATATGCAACCATTTATGAAGGCCCCATGGGGTAATGAATGCCGTCATGTGTCATGATCCCTCTGCAATGAAGCCCTGATGAAAGGTTTTTCCCGTTCCAAAATTTGAGAACCAGCTGTATCCCCCAAACGTGTCAATTACATCTTAAATACATGGAAGGGGGTGCCTTTTGGTTCAGGAGCCTGTAATCAATGTGCCTTTTGGTTCGGGAGCCTGTAATCAATGTATGGGGGTTTTGGGGGTCGCTATTGTTTGTTGCTCAGCATTCAAATGACTGACAGGGGGATGCCAGTTGGGACAGCTGCTCCATTTGAACTTTGTCATTCCAACCAACAGGAGCAGGTGAGTCGACATTGTTGACCTCAACGCTGTCTGTCTGATCTGTTTCCACTATCTTCTTAATTGGCTGAATACTATCTAGTACCGTGAAGTTGTTCAATGTAATGTGGTGTTGTGTGTGGCTGCATACTGGGATTTCAACATCCGTTGTGGCGTACTTCAACCAGGCCATCACCAAGATCTAGCTCTGCCAGTCTCAAGTCTAAGGATTAAGTAAGTTAAAGGTGAGTTTGACCCATCAGTCATATGGTATCAGCTCTCCATTAGCTGCCGTGAGATCTAGTTCTTGGTCTCCCAGAAACACTTCCTGTTGAGGTAAGTATTTTTGTTTCCATAGACGATAGAAAATACTAACTTGGGTGCTAGAATCTAAAAGAATGGTCACTGCATACGCACTCAGATTACTTTTCAACAAATCTTTCCCTCCAGTTAGCTTAGCTACTTGCTTTGATCTAGACTGGAAATCAGTTGACAAAGGAGAAGGAATGACAGAATCATGATTAAGATGTTTGTTGATATTTGGACTGAATGCTTCCACTGGTCACAGGCTGTCCCCCTGCTGTGACCAAGGAGCGTTTCCCAGTAGCTTAGATCTTTTTAAGCATCCCACAGCATGGTGCCTGTCTTCTCCACAAGCAAAACATTGATTGCACTTTGTCCGGCCACTGGCAATACAGTTAGGGCAGCCAAATGGCCTTTTTTCAGCTGTCTGCTTGGTTTATTGGGGTATTGACAAACACACTGGTGCTGAGGATTGGATGTAGATGGCTTTGCTGCTGCTGTAACATTTGACTGGAGGGAGTTTACTACCAGGGTCAGGCCATGTACTTGAGCGCTGAGTTGGTCAATTAGTTCATCCTTTCCACTGGCTTCATTTTTCTTTGTTCACATCACCAGTATTTGTTCTTCTTGCTTGTTGTTTTGGCAGCCTGTCTCATCAGTAACGGTAGGGTCTGAGAGAAGTGGCCTCAACTCCCACCTGATATCATTTTGCTTCTCATTCAAACTTTGATAGACTTTGCAAAGGAAAACATTTTGTGCCATCTGAGCCTCATCCTTAATATCTGAATCCGTCTACCGGGACGTAAATATCACAGGGCAGCTGGTGGCCTGGTGGTTAGGGAGTTGCCCCTGTGATCGGACAGCCATGGGTTCAAATCCCAGGACAGCCAGTGGCACCACTGAGGTACCCTCAAGCAAAGAAACGTCCCCACACACTCATCCCTGGGCGCTGTGTCACTGGTTGCACACTGGTTTACTTGGTGAATGGGTTAAATGGGTTAGATTTTCACTGTGTGCTGTGCTGCAGTGTGTCCACGTGTGACTTTTACTTTACTTTATGTATGAGCTCCATCATTCTGTAAAGAAACTGCTGTGGGGTTTCATTCTAGTGTTGTTTGGTATTCATCAGTTCCTGAAGTAGTTCAGTACTGCTTTTTTTGTAGAAATTGTGTTTGTAGAAACCTCTTTACTTCAGTTATTGTCATCTCATGTTTACTGGTGAGCATATCGTTGAAGTTGCCTGGCTTGATTATACAGAGCATTACCTTGATGATTTCACCCTCAGTGTGCTTTTCTTTCAGTCCTTGATCTGTTGACTGATGTTGCTGTAACATATGCCAGATGCATTACTCCTGATTTGTCCAAAATAAATGTTGAATTCTTTTCTCTGTAGGACAGCAGATCTTTCAGAGCAATGCTTTCTGTGGTGCTGGCGGAATGTCAGTCAGCATTCAAACAAGGCAAATGGATGGCGTGGACGGTGAGACTGTCTGTCATTCGCTCAGCAAAATGTTCTTTTATTAAAGCATGCCAGGGTCTTTTCCCCATTTATGTTACATTTACATTTACATTTACATTTACGGCATTTAGCAGACGCTCTTATCCAGAGCGACGTACATCAGTGCTTTAGTAGTCCACACCTGTTCTTCAAACCTGTAAAGCTAAACTTAAATCAACATCTGCTTTTAACCAAGTTACTGCCAGCTAAGTTACACGCCTTAACAAACCCTGTCAGAGAAAAGTCAGAGGTTGAGGCAAAAGGGAATAAATGTAGGGAAAATAAATGAACAACCAATAACAGGAGGCCTAGTTAGTCACCAAGATGCTCCTTGAAGAGGTGGGTCTTCAGACGACGCTTGAAGACAGCGAGGGACTCCGCAGATCTG
>JBBPCZ010106300.1:0-10811 GCA_037974445.1 Brycinus macrolepidotus
ACCACCAGCTCCTTGGTCTTGCAGACGTTCAGCTGGAGGCAGTTGTCCTGACACCACGATGCCAGGTTCTTCACCTCATCCAAGTAGGCCACCTCATCGTTGTTGGAGATAAAGCCTGACACCACCGTGTCATTGGCAAACTTCACAATGGTGTTGGAACCAAGAGTGGCCACACAGTCAGAAGTGTAGAGGGAGTACAGCAGATGGGAGAGTACGCACCCTTGTGGCGTTCCCGTGTTGGTGGTGATGCTGTTGGAGACACACCTTCCCACCCTCACCACCTGAGATCTGCCAGTGAGAAAGTCCAACACCCATGCACACAAACAGCTATTGAGTCCTAGATCCCTCAGCTTTGTGAACAGTCTACCGGGCACTGTTGTGTTGAACACTTAACTGTAGTCTACAAACAGCAGTCTCACATTGTTACCCTGTTTCTTGTCTATGTGGCTGAGAGAGGTGTGCAGGACGTGGGAGATGTCATCCTCTGTGGATCTGTTGGGTCGGTAAGCGAACTGGAGCGGGTCTGTGGTGCTAGGGATGGAGGAGGAGATGATGTTCTTCAACAGCCTCTCGAACACCTTCATGACTTCCGAATTCAATGCAATCGGTCAGTAGTCATTCAGACATGAGGGCTTGTTGTTCTTGGGCACGGGGACAATGGTGGATCTTTTGAAGCACGTGGGGACCACAGACTTCGCCAGGGACTCGTTGAAGATGGAAGTGAACACATCTGCTAGCTGGTCAGCACAACAATGCAGCAGACAGCCGGTGATACCGTCTGGACCCCCTGCTTTCCTGATGTTCACTCTCCTCAGTGCCTCTCAGATGTTGTGCTCCGCGATGCGGATTACACGTTCCTCGCTGATGACGTCACCTTCCTCAGTTGTCAGGCTGTAGTTAGCGCTAGCCACCTGGCTAACTACAGGCGTATAACTTGTTCAGCTCGTTGGCGAATGCAGAGTCGGCATTGATCATCGCGATGTCCTTGGCTTTGTAGTCCGTGATGGTGCGAAGTCCATGCCACATGCTCTGTTTGTTTCCCTGGTGGAAGTGAGACTCCACACGCTACCGATACCGGCGTTTGGCATCTCTCACCGTGCACTGAATGCCGTATGATGCCACTTTGCAGGCACTCATGGAAAAACACACTCCTCCACCTTTGGTTTTGCTTGACTCTGCCGTTCTGTCCATGCGGAACACTGAGAAAGAGTCCGACGGAGTTATGGCACGGTCCGGCATGGTGGAGGTCAGCCATGTCTCGGTGAAGCACAGAATGTTACAATTCCTCATGTCTCGTTGGAAAGTAATTCTGGCCCTTAGGTCGTCCAGCTTGTTCTCCAGTGACTGTACTTTAACCAGCAGGATGCAGTGGTGCACGGTGCGCTTCCTGTCTCAGCCTGTTGAGGACGTCAGCACATGTCCCCCGACGGCGAGCGTCGCGTCCATTGTTGTTGTCCGAGCCGCGTAGTATCTCAGTCGGCCACGACGGGTTGGGTTTAAAAGTGTCTGAAATTACATGTGCAAAGTTATTACCGATGTTGAGAAATGTTCTGCTATCATAAACTATTAAACCAGCTGACTTTGGAACATGAAACAAAACAATAAATACATAAAAAACTAAAAAAGGTCAGGAAGGCGTCTGGACGTAGCCACGCCATCTCGTGTGCGGAGGCTCACTCTGCTACAGGTGGGTTGCTAGGCACCGCACCCAAACATAAACAAACCTACACATGGAGAGGGGGGCGTGATGGACAAACCTGAACTTAGTAGACCTGAGACTGAGACCGCTGGGGGCGTGGCGGAGGTGGTGCGGATGTGACATTACCGGGCTGAGATACACTGTAAAATCAAAGAGTGCTACAAATTCTGTACCATCACAGTACGGTTTAGATACAGCATGGTTGCTGTATACCTGTGGAAAATAGCACAAGAGAGCTCTCTTGGCTTTGTTCTGTCTGGTTGGGTAGGAAGGGTTCCACCAGTCACTCCAGCCAACCAGCGCTGAACTACGCTGTTGTAGTAGCAGATGTAAAAGATCTGGTGGTCAGGAATTTCCTCCAATGACACATGAACTGGGGATCCTAGCTAGTTTTTGAAAATGGAGACAGCTAAACTGGGCAAAAATCAGAAAAATCCAAAACAGAAAAGGAAAAAAAATGGCCAAATGGCTTTGGCTTTGTTCTGAAACAAATATGCACCTAATACTGGCACAAATGTTTACATGCATGATAAACCTAATTAGGCTTTCAAATCAAAAATGGTGGTGGTGGTCCATTCGTCATGTTTGGGTTTATGCTCTTTAGCTGATTACCCGGTGTATCTCATGTGGGACGTACTAAAATGCAGCAGTGAACCACCACTAGTAGAGCTCTTCAGTTCAGGCCATAAATATAAAAAACTGTTGAAAATGGGGAAAAATGCAACGCTATGATAATGCTAGCACCCCTATGGAATTTTAGTACTATGTATATGTTTTGTGGGTTTTAGATTAAACCTGAATGTACGAAGCATGTAAATGTGGTCCCATGTTGTGGGTGGAGTTTTTAACAGACATATATATTTGTTCAGTGACTCCTTAAGAGTCCTGGCATAGAGCTGTTGCTGTTCACCACTTGACACAAACCCACTAATTAGACCACCTGACACAAGCCTACTGGTCAAATCATCTGACACACACCCACTGGTTATTCTGAGATTCACAGTCACTGAGATATCTAGAACCTCCAGAAGGACTAGAGTGCCACTCTCTGTCATGAACATAAATCTGTTGAAAAAAAAGATCTAAATATGACAAACACATGTTTTTAGTTCCCGGATATCATTAAACCTTCTCTGAGGGCCTTGAAAGCTCTGAATGTTCCTCTCTGGTAAGATAGATGAGGAACTGTATGTTGCTGTGTTGTCCTTCACTATATGCTTCCTTTATTGTTATTCAAAAGACAGGCTAACTCAGCACCTGCACGTACTGTCACTTAAGTCTTGCCGTCCTTCTGATCTGGTTGGTCAGCACAGAAAAAAATGCCCACCATGCAGAGCTTATAATACCTTCTTTTGTATTAAGACCACCAGGATCTCTCTCTCACCTGTAATAACAATAAAAGTTAATTGTGGGGTTGAGCTGAGTTTGGCCTGTCCCTCATCAGTCTGATTGGCTGACCTCAAACCCAATTTTTATCAGACCCCTGTGGTTCCTAATCAGCCCAGACTGCGAGCTCCAAGCGGCCCATAAGAGAGGCAATAATGCCTACTAACATTAACCGCGTTATTCTGATTGAGCCTGTCCTCCTGCAGTGGTGAAAACGGCCTTCCGTCTGCAGCGATTGTAATTCTTTGACCTGTTTTACATGTTCTGTTTGATGTAATTGTTTATAGAAAGACAGCATCATCTGATACGTTGCTAAAGAGACTTTCTAAATCCGCTTTCGAGTATTAAGAAGGCAAAACACACTACAACACATTCTCCTATGTTATTACAGGGAAAGAGCAGAGGTCCTCCCCCTGCGTCCCCGAGCTTATTACTATATTTCAGCAAAGCAGTATTGCCAATTAGCTGGCCGACTCACTGTGGAAAGCCAGTAAAAATCCAATCAGGCCTCTTTTTCATAGAGCTCCATCTCTGCTCAATTTTCTGTCTGCAGATGCAGATAAAATCAGAAAATGATGACACTAAAGTGAAAATAACAAATTATACCTCTCATTATAGTTCCATTTCTGCTAACATGCAAAAACCAATGAAATCTGGTGACAGTCTGAAGTCTTGTGTAGGAAGAACAGATTAAAACCACTGTCCTAAAGGGTCTATATCATAGAAAACCAAACTTTCCTCATTATTTTAATTAAAGAATGTAGTGTATAAAGTGTGTTAAAACATACCATTCACTCAGGACTCCATACACTCTATATATGAACACTAAGATGCAAAAACAGCCCGTTTTGAATGCGATATCACAATATTTTGCGATGTCACGCAATTTATAAGGTATTTATAAATAGCCACCTATTTAACCCTCAGCAGTTTAGCCCCGCCCACCTACAATGAGGGAATGTTTCAGCCGGGACCTCTTTTTGAATGACGCACAAAACAGGTACCCAATCAAAATGGAGGTCATTAACATATGTTGTAAATCTATTTCTTTTAATGAGGATGTTAATGATCTAAATATCTCTTTGTCAGTGAGATGATGTTCGTCTCAATGATGGTGTGACTTGTTTGACTTTGACTCGTGATTCATTCTACATGATGACCTTTTTGTTGTACAACAGCACAACCTGTGGTTTCTATGGTTACAGTGCTGTAGTATTAATGAATAAATGAATAAAGGAAAAGATAATAAATAAAGACAGAAGAATAAAGACAGTTTATAAATGCATGTAACTAAAACAACAGCTCTGCAGGGTCGTTTGCCAGCATTGCTTCTAGATGTATCAGGTGTTTCAATAGTTGTGTAAAATGTAAAGATCTCTTTTACAGCGTCAAACAGCAAGTGTGTGTTTCTTGGATGTGTGTGTTGTGCTCTTGAGTATCCTGCACAGCGCTCCCTCTGTCAGCCGGTGCGTCAGGTGTTAGGACGTAGCTTGAGTTTAGTGTGATTTAGTTATTGATGGATTGTCAGATGTATAAAAGTATAAACGTAAAACAGAGTGTAAAGAGGGCGGCTTGTTGACTGTAATTGTGAATCTCCATTAACCTGCAGTGTTGCTCAGCAGTTAGAAGCTAGAAGTGTTGAATGTATGCTTAAATGGAAAGTAGTCAGGTGGCACAACCCTGTGAAGGGTTAAAGACGTAGTAATAGAAACAGCCTCTTCAATTCTAAGGCTGTTTGAAGAAACACACTCAGTAAACCTGACGATTTACATGTGATTTGAAATCACCAAACTGTGCTGAACTACGGGACAGGTACGGTTTATTATTGTCCCGATATCGATACTAATAATGCTTATCGATACTAATACTTATACATGCTCTTATTGATCCCACTCTCCATAATCTGGTGCAGAAAGACGTCACATGAAAAGATGTGAGAAGATTCAGTAGTTATTTTATTGTAATTTATTTGGAGAAAAAAGGATCAAAACTGTATCCTGAGTTTCCTATAGATATAATGAGGGAGGAGCGATCACTACACATGTTCTGCCCAACAAATGAGTGCTGGTGATTAGCAGAACAACACTCCGTCCGTCCACTGATCCAATCCAGCATCGACCAGTTGAAAAAGCAGTTTTGTATTAACGCTGCAGAAACACCGATAGTGGCATAATTTGTCCGGGAGATTCTCTGGATTTCAGCACTGACCACCCAGGAACTAGGACCAGTTTAGTACCAGTTTAGTACCAGTTCTACCAACAACTGACTAGTAAAAATACATAAGTCATAAGTCATAAGTGGACCTCAGGTGGGAAACAAAATACAGGAAAAATACAGGATATGGGACCTGTCATATAAAATTAGATTAGAAGATGAAATATGAGCTGTGTATGTCAACACATAACAATAATAAAAGCCTTATAATCTGATTATAATCTGATTACCACCACTATAATAGTCCTAGCTGCCTCTATTGGATTTATAACTAACAGCAGTTTAATGAACATCTCTTTGATCATTTTTATTGCTTATAGTGTACATTATGCTGACCTTACCCAAAGCCAAAGAGGTCACACAGGCAAGAGAGTAACAGATTCAGACCCCTTGTATTATAGTAGTTCATTTACATGCTGGTCATTGTAAACAGGTCATAGATGGACTGGATGGACTGGGGAATGAAGTTTTAACAGTGTTTACATGTGATCTATGTTTTTCTCTCTGATCTGAACCCTTTAAGGAGGAATGTTCATCGCGTCTTGTGCTGAGCTTCATGCTGTGTGTTTACATGAACATAACTAATCTGGGCAATAATCCATTCAGTTTATTTACAAGCATTTCAGTAATGTGTTAATGAGGAAACTCATGAGTCATGATTCTACACGAGTCACTCTGTGATCAGATTTCTTTAAATGATGCACACCTTTACCATCGCCTAGCAACACACCTATAAACTCACTAAAGCATGTGACCAAAAAAAAATTGCCACCATTTTTATTAACCTAAGCTGTTTTCTCGATTGAGGGGTGGATTCTGGGTAGAGCATGTAGGAGGCAGGGCATGACGTGGTCATGATTCATGATTTGGTCGCCATTTCTTCAATTTGTCTGATTTTGGCATTGTCGTAGAGAATTGGAGCGGAAGTCTAAGTCTGAAACTTTTTCTAAGTTAAGAAATCAAACGGAGTCAGATAGATGAGACGTCGCTGTTTATTGAAGCATCAGCAATCTTGTGGCCTGTGGGAGCAGCAATCAGAGAGCTCTCTCCAGCAGGATCCGCACTTAAGTTAAATAGGCCTCAGTTTTCCACCAATAAGTCCTAATGACCCCATTTTCATATCTCCACCTTTCCCTGTTTCTACCAGTAATTAAAAGATCAGTCATCACTAATTAATATTCAGTCGTATCTGGCCCCACCTGGCTACCAATATTTCAAAATCAGATACGCCCGTTTAAAAAAAAAAAACATATCCATGGGCCTTGTGAACAGCTCATGTCCAGTTCAATCCAGTTTGCTTGCATAGACTTATTTTAGGGTTCGTTTTGACACATTTGATGTGTAGCAGCCTTGCTTTCAAGGACATACGCGATGGGAAAATGCTCAGGCATAGCTGCTCGGCCTTCAACTAACATTCTTTGGGGACTTTTGGGGCTTCCCAGTGTCGTGGAAAATTGAAGCAAAAAGTCTAAGTCTAAAACTTTTTCTAAGTCAGAAGAAATCAGTCGGAGTCAGACAGAAGCGGCGTCACTGCTTTATTCAAGGTGATACAGCCGTGACCTGTGGGAGCTGCTTCCAAAGCTCTCTCTCCAACCGGGCTTGTATACAGTTTTTATAGGGATAAGAAAGCATGACCAAACCCATCCAACAGTACACAAATATCTGCATAGTCATTGTTCTGCCCTCTCCTTTTCCACCAATAATTAAAAGTCCAGACTCTGCCTATCATTACCTCATGTGTATGGCTCACGGACAGTTTATGTCCAGTTCAATCTGGTTCTTCAAGGACAGTCTGTGAACTCATATGATTTTGTCTTCAAGGATGCGTACAGTGGTGCAGAGTGCTGAACTCTCCAGGCATAGGTGTTGTGCCTTAGACTGGGTGCTTTTTTAAGAGCATATTCTTTTTGGGGATTTCCAGCCCAGCTCAAAGGACCTGATTTCATCCAATTCAAGCACACAGAGGGCTGAGGGAGATTTGGGCCTTGTATAGTGTGTGTTTAATTCTCCATTATATGAACATTTACTTACTTTAAAACCATGTATTTCTATCATGTCAATCACCGTCAATCCGTAAATGCCCCTTCACCAGTCGCCTGATTCCCCGCACTTGTTCCCATCGCCTAAAAGGCTGAGGGAGATAGTTCGGTGGTTCAAACTCTCTAACTATATGGTCATACTTTAAAACCATGTATTTCTGCCATGTAAATCACCATCAACCCGTCAATTTGTCCATCAGCATCGGGCCTCACTGTCAGAAGTTTCTCGAATTTCACCATCTCTCCAATTACACGTTTTGACTATTAAAGCTTGACCTTTAGTTCAGGCCATAAATATTAAAACACGGTTAAAAAACAAGGAAATAAAGCAAATCTGTGATCCAAAGAGCAGCCGAGCGGCAGTGCACCAAGCAAAAGAGCAGCAAATGGCGAGTGCGTAGGAGAGCAAATGCCGGTTTTAGACTGTTTTACACCATTTTTATTTGTTGAAATCAGATTTTAGTAATATGCTCTGAATTCTAAGGTTTAATGCCTCATTCTTGGATACGAATCTGAGAGAAGTTTGGATTGTAGAGGAAACCATCAGAATTCAAACATCAGAAACCATTGATTATTTTAGGAGAAGAGATAAATATTCTCCATTCGCATTGCGCCAACATGCCTGTGGAACGCTGCACTTCGTTCAGGCCACCGTTAATGACATTCATCATTTAATAATAGTATGATAATTTATGTGTTCTCGGTGCCCTGGTTCCGAATGCCTGAGACCGGTTTTGCTGGTTCCGGGGCTTCGAATGAACCCCGAGAGGCATGAAAGAAGAATAGAGCATGATTTTGTGATTCCTTTTTAAAACAATATAGACTTAATGCACTTGCCTAATTAAGGCATAATGAGTCCTCAGAGCCGGCGCGTTAGTGACAGCCTGAAAAACTCAAAGCTCAAACTAATAAAAATTGGCCTGTCAGCGGCTAAACAGCACTTCGGAGCCGATCGACTGGAAGTGATTAACCCCAAGGTATCTGGAGTCATTATCGGCATTTTGCTGCGCTGTTTATGTGTGATTATAAAATTACATAATTAATTACGTAATGATTTACATTTACATTCTGTTTGGACAGTCTGTCTGATCTTTTCTCAAACACACTAATGTGGTTTGCTGGGAACATTTGGAATCTGCACCCTCTCACAGTTTCTCCACTCATTTATTGTCAGTGCTCAGTAAATTAGACTAGTCCTGGCAACTTCCATGCACTCTTATTGGTTGAAGGTCATTTTACTCACACCTTTTCATTCCATCAGCAAGAAGGGCTTAAATCTCCTGACTAATAGAGTAGGGAGTGCCAGGAGATTCAGGTTGACCATAAAAGGTCAGGGGTCAGAGGTCCCCAGGCCTGTCAAACACTTCGACCCCTACCCTGATTTATTTTCTCAGCACACACTCACACACACAAACACTCACATACATAAACACATACACACTCATATACACTCAAACATACACACATACAAAAACACATTAACATACACACATACAAAAACACAAACACACACATATATTCACATACATGCACACATACACACACTCACATACATTAACATACACGCACATACACACATACAAAAACATATACGCACACGTAAATACATATACACATACACAAACACGCACTCACATAAACACATATACACACAAACACACATTCATGCATACACACTCATCCACACGCACACACGCACACACACACACACACAAACACACTTTCTCAATATTCCTTCCAGGAACTTTCTGGCTTGACCTTTATGATTTAACATTACATTTTAGAATTACACTGTTACATTAAGACGAGTTTACAGCTAATTAGTCTGAATATAAAGATCTTAAAGAATTAGGAGAGGAAGAAAATGTGTGACGTGTTAAATCGCTGCATGTGTGAAGAGTGCGGCTGCTAATTGCTTTCAGATTCACACTGCTGAACGTTCTGGTGTTACAACTGCTCAGCAACATCTGATCTTAACACACACTTCCTTTCACTGCTCTGCACAATTTGATCTCAACACACACTTTCTTTATCTCTCTGTACCGTTTGATCTCAACTCACAGTTACTTTCACTGCTCTGTACCGTCTGATCTCAACTCACACTTCCCTTCACTGCCCTGTAATGTCTGATCTTAACACACATTTCCTTTCACTGCTCTGTACCATCTGATCTCAAGCAGTCAATAAGTCTATCTATCTGTTTATATATATATATATATATATGGCCAACGATTAAAATTTTTAATCACGATTAATCGCATGATTTTCTGTGATTGATCACGATTAACCATAGTGTTATATGCAAAATTCAAAAGTAGTGTATTAGGCACTTTTATTTTAAAAGTACTGCTATATAAACAAAAGTGCAATAAGATTTTGTTTCCAAAAACTTAAACATTAACGTAATCAAATCAAATATAAAACCAAAGCTATTTGTCACTGCCAGGGCATTAACGTTTTATGTAGTTTGTAAGAGCTGGTGCTCTTTATTTACAATGTGCAATAGGATGTGCTCAAAATTGGGGAAGTGCATGCTGCAGGGGTCGAGTGAGGTGCAGGGCTAGGGTGAGGAAAGCCTGATTCGAGGTCCAAGAGGTGTCCGGCGGCCAAGTTTCGTCTGGGAGCAGTCCTCCGGGCTGGAATCTGTAGAAAAGACAGAGGAGCACAGTGGTTTATCCTTGCACGGTGTCACGCCCACCAGTCACGTGACGCGCACAAGGCACCAGAAGTGAAGCGCGTCACTCGGTATATAAACAAGGAAGTCAAAGGTACTCACTGCTCAGTCGTTGTTTATCTTTGCCCGAGCTGACTACCACTCTCCAGCTTACTCAACGGTACCATGAGTACTCCAAATCCTTCTCTCTTTGTCTTGACTGTGTGTGTGAGTGAGAACACGGACTCTCGGTGGGAGTCTCAACTCTTCGTAGAGTCTTTTCAGAGCAAAGTGCATGGTTCACCTACTCTCTCGTGTTACTCTGCGATTGTCACGGAGCAGACGAGAAATGAAACTGAAATTGAAGCATCTGACACTACCTTCTTCCTGTTTAAATACCCTGTGACGCGCGTCATTTCCGGAGTCCCGTGCGCGTCACAGTTCTGGTGCGTGTGACAGCGATTGGGTTTATTCACCACGCTACACGCTAGTGACAGACCAGTTCATGACACACGGTTCCTCTCTCCCCCGGTGTTCCCTTGCAGGGCCCTTATATAGGGCGCTTGCTCCTCACTGAGGGTGACCTTGGAGTGACTGCCGGTGCGTCTCGTTGGAGCGTCCCTCCCTCGTGCATGTGCAGTACTGTGCAAACCGTTTAAAGCCATTTATCTGAGCAGTAAAGGGACTATCTCCCAGCAAATACACAAGTTTTGTTTGTAAAAAGTACTTGAGTTTTGTGAGCTGGTAAGGAGAACACAGGTTCAGTTCCAGAGTCTCAGACTTTTGCATATATATATATGTCATATATATATATGCAAAA
>JBBPCZ010106311.1:0-10810 GCA_037974445.1 Brycinus macrolepidotus
AGTATACTGGTGGTGCTGAATGCTGAGTGGTTGGAACTCCTTTATCTAGGCTCCTTGTATCTTTAGGCATTTTGCAGACCGTCACAGTAAAACATGTGCTCCTATTTCTTTCAATTAATCTACTCAATATGATAAGACAGTCTGACAGTCACCAAACAGTATTTTTGCACCAACAAGGTAATTCAAAACAAAATATAAAGAAATGTGGGGTGGCTCAAGACTTTTGCACAGTACTGTGTAGAAAAAATATCATACAGCACTAGGACTGATCTTCTAGCTGTCAGAAAAACGTGCAGTGACAAGCATTGGTCTGGGCAAGCCAAGTTAAGACCAGTCAGTAATCAGGAATGTGTGAAACTCAACATTAAATGGGTAAATGTGTAAATGGCTAAATGTGTAGAGGTTGTGCACCTTTCTTCTTGCAGCAGAAGAAACAGAGAACGATGAGGCCTGCGAAAAGGAGCAGCAGGAGGATACCACAGGGGATTCCAGCAGCTATACCAGCGATGGCTGACCCACTCAGGCCTGCAGCACACAAACACGTACACACAGCATTAGAGTACGCACACTGGCCACTTTTTTAGAAACACATGCCTTGTACTTGCATTCACTGGTCACTTTATTAGAAAACACCTCCCTTGTACATTCACTCACTGGCCACATTATTAGAAACACCTCCTTTGTTCATCCACTCACTGGCTACTTTATTAGAAACATATACTGTGTTCTTCCACTCACTGGCCACTTTATTAGAAACACCTCCCTTATATTTCCACTCACTGGACACTTTAATAGACACACTGCATCTTAGCAGTCCCTCTTAAAGTCACCATTCCAGTTGTCTCTCAAGCAGATGGAAAATTAACTAGAACTTTCAGTTTCCGCTAACCCTTTTTTGGTCTGTTCTTGGCTTTAAATATGCAGTGGCAAAACATTTTAACTGTCCACCAGCAAGGAAGGGGTTTCATATAGTGGACAGTGAGGGTATTTACTTAAAAGTCTGAATAAAAATAATAAATGCTGCTCCTAATGGGACTGATCCACTGGTTCCATTTGCAATACTGTTTCTCTAACACACCCTCCTCACCTCCATCCAAAACACCACATACACACATCACTCAGCAAAAAACACATGACTTCCCTGTTGATTGGCTGAATCAGCAAAGAAACTACTTCAACAAGCTTGCAGTGTTTACAAGCACAACAGAGCCTCAAGTGAACGTCAGCAGTGAGGAACAGGGCGGGGGACCATAAACTGCAAGCCTACCATTATCGTATTTACATCATATCACTGCATGCTCATTCACAGGTACTACCTTTAAAAAAAGAGGAAAGTAATATGGTGAATGTATAACTAGTATAACTGTGCAAAAGCCACCCCTCATTTCTTAACATTTTGCTTCCAAAGAGCCAGATTTTCATGTACTTTCAAAGGCTCTCATTTCCTCATGTACCTGTTTTTTGTTCATAAGCCACACAGTGACCTACGTATGAATCATTCAAGCATAAAAAAGCACATCTAACTTAAGGCCTGAACCAGTGAAGAAAAAGGTGCAGATGATTCCAGATGATCAGGCGGTGATCAGTATACTGGTGGTGCTGAATGCTGAGTGGTTGGAACTCCTTTATCTAGGCACTTTGTATCTTTAGGCACTCTGCAGCCTGTCGCAGTAAAACATTTGTTCCCATTTCTTTCATTTAATCTACTCAATATGTCAAATATAAAACAGGCAGAAAAAAGTCTTGTTGCCCCAACAGGGTGATTCAAAGCAAAATATAAAGAAATGAGGGGTGGCTTAAGACTTTTGCACAGTACTGTTGCACAGTTCTCTTTCGCCAAAAAAATATGATGAATTGAAATGGATAAATTGATTATAGGCATCAATTTCAAGTTGAAGTATATCTCAGCATTCAGCACCACCAGTATACTGATCACCGCCTGATTATCTGGAATCATCTGCACCTGTTTCTTCACTGGTTCAGGCCTTAAGTTAGATGTGCTTTGTTCTGCTTGAATGATTCATATGGTCACTGTTTGGCTTAACAAACGTAAACCAAGAAGCCTGGAGAACTATTTCTCAAGACTACATTAAAAATATAAGAAAATCTGGGTCTTCTGAAACAAAACATGAAGAAATGAGGACTGCTCAAGACTTTTGCACTGTCCTGTATATAACAGCCTTTACGTACTGGGAATGTTTGAGCAAATCGGTTGTTAAATGATCATAGTATGCTGTCTTGTTCACATTGCCCAGGCCTGTGGAGTATGGTTTTCAAGTCCTACCCCGGATGTGTATGGTGATGTTCCTCTCGAGTTGTGCATCGGTCTTCGGGTTCATCAGCAGGCAGGTGTACGTTCCGTTCTGGCTCGGCTGCACGTCGGTCAGCTTGAGCGTACCGGTAGAGGACGTAGGAAGGGCCTGGCCTTTAAACACCCAGGAGGCCAAGGGGGCCGGTTCCCCTTCAGCTCGGCAGGTCAGTGAAAGACTCTCTCCAGAAACAAAGGCCGCTTTTGTAGGACTGACCTCCAGAACCGGATTATCCGGCCCATCTAAAGGCAGCCAGAGAGGGAGACAACAAGGTCATGAAACGACTGATTGTGTAAAGGAGTAGCTTAGGCAGAGTGGTGAATTAAAGAGGACGGATGAATGGAGATCACGCTAACTGCTCCCTACTGGATGACTTTCAAAGTAAGCCACATCAGCATTTCTGGGTGAAATACAATACTGAGCAAAAGTCTTGAGCCAACCCTCATTTCTTCATATTTTGCTTTGAATTGCATTGTTGTTGCAAAAACACTATTTTATGCCTGTCAAACTGTCTTATTTTTGGTATACTGAGTAGATTAAATGAAAAAAAATGGGAACAAATATTTTAAGGTGACAGGCTGCAAAGTGCCTAAAGATACAAGGAGCCTAGATAAAGGTGTTCCAACCACTCAGCATTCAGCACCACCAGTATACTGACCACTGGCCTGATCATCTGGAATCATCTGCACCTGTTTCTTCACTGGTTCAGGCCTTAGGTTAGATGGCTTTGTTATGCTTGAATGATTCATACGTAGGTCACTGTGTGGCCTAACAAACAAAAACATTTCTCTGAAACTGGTCAGGTTCAGGGACTGGACTGAAAATTAGAGCCTCTGCCAGTCCTTCAGGAAGCCTGAACTGTTCCTCAAGACTACATTACAAATACAAGAAAGTCTGGATCTTTGGAAGCAAAATATGAAGAAATGAGGGGTGGCTCAAGACTTTTGCCCAGTACTGTACTTCTCTTCTAATCTAATTAGATGACAGGAAAGTTGTCCCATCATCCCCTTGTAGTATCAATAGTCTGTATCTTTTGCATTGGAGCTAAAAGGCTAATGTTAGTAGCTTAAAAGCATCAGTTCACATTATTCAAGCTGTTGTTTTATTCATCAGAAACTGTGTGTGATTTGATGTGACTGATGACACTGATGAGCCAAAACATTATGACCATCAGCCTAATATGAAGATGGTCCTCCTTGTGCTACTGAAACAGCTCCTATCAAGGCATGGACTCTGCAAGACCTGAGGGTGCCCTGTTCTGACCCCTGGGTGCATATTGTAGGTGCTTTCCAAATTGGACAGAGATAAACATGGGTACTCTGACTGGTCTGTGGCTATGCAGCCCCAAACACAGCAGATAATGATGCACTCTTTTATGATACATTCTTCCCATAACTAGCATAAAAAACATTCAACCTCAGTAGATCTACTGATAGTTCAGCCAGTGGCACTACTGATGGTTCAGACCAGACGGGATTGTTGCCCTCAGAAATGGACGTGCCTTGGGTGATCAATAGTCAAGTTTGTTCCTCCTCACAACTGCTTAATGGGAGTACCCCACAGGTCTTGCCATTTCAGAGATGCTCCAACCAAGTCATGTTGCTGTAATGATTTGGCTTGTCTTAAAATTCCTCAGGTCTTTATGACTACCCATTTCTCCAGCATCATATCAACTATTGGAATTGATTGTCCCGGACCTTGACGTCTGCAGTTGCAACAAGATAACCCACATTATTCACTTCATCTGTGAGTGGTCATAATGTTTTGGCTCATTGGTGTTTCATTGTCTGTAATAATGCTCTTTGCATGGTGCTTTACTTGTTTGTCTGGTAGCATTACACCAAAACTAAATAAACCAATTTGTACATTTGATTTTTAGCCAAATACTAATTTTTAATTTAAGCTCTGCTAGAAGGTAGATCTCAAGGATGACAGCTAATGTACACAGAACTACAGTAAGAAACTCTTCACTTGCCTTTCTATCTCCATCAAACCCAAATTCAAGTAACTGGCTGGAGAAAACACTGGACTATACAGTGCATTTGCTTCTCCAAGGTTAAAATATCATAAGTGATAAGCTTACACAGGACAGTGATGTTCTTCTGCAGTCCAATGGAGCTGAATGGGTTAGTGAGGGTGACAGTATACACGCCCGTGTCATTGCGGCTTGGCCTCCTTATGGTCAAACTCTTCCCCGTTATTGAGTACCGAGGGCCGCTTGCTAAGCCCACGCTGTTGAAGTACCATGCAGATGATGTGACCTGCCCCTGCATGGTGCTGTAAGACAGGGTGAACGCTGGGCCCCCCTCAATGGCATCTTGGACATTTGTGTCCACAGAACCATTAGCGATTGTCTCTGTTGAGATAGAAGGTGGAGAGATGCCATGAAGATGAAGATGTCGCTCAGGAGTTGGCTGATCTATTTACTTATTGATAGAAATGTATGGGTTATTCTCTATTGTCAGGCCTGTTAGCGCTTCTTAACCTACAGCTGTCATGTTAGTCAGTTATGAAAATTAGTTGATATAATTGACTGATCACCAGCAATGCAAGTAAGGGAAATCCACATTTTGTTTTTCCAAATTGCCACATAATCAAACAACAATCAAACAAATCAGAAATATGAAACGTTGTGGTGAATGTAACCAGATATCTGAAGAGCTTAATGCCTCTAAAAGCTCCCATTTTTACAAAAAAATCTTCTGGCTGAAGTGTAGGTTCACTGGTGGGTTTGGATGGTTTGCCATAATTGCCATAATTGTGTTGTATACATCGACCCCCTGGTTCCATTCACCACTACTGTAAAGTAATCTTAGCCGGTCAGTTTCTTTGAACCATGAAACCAAGTAACCACTTTGCACAAAATGCAAAGTGAATGACTTTGTTCTCTACAGTTTAATTTTTCCAAAAAAATTTGAAACATCGGCCGAATTCCATTCTGAAAACAAGGCCCTTTTTGCCCGTCTTAAATGCTGCACCTGAAGATCCTGCGATCCATTGTGCTTACACGTAAGGAATGCAAGGGCAGAGGATGTTCCATTTTGCTTTTTATTTCGTTCTCGGCACCTGAAGTGCAGCACTGGGTGAAGACCTCAGCCCCAAATGAGGACCATTAGCTCCATTAACACAGTCTCGCTGGACGGGTCTACCCTAAACGCATGCTTTGAAACCTCGCACCCTCAAGCCGTCTTGTCCTCTATGTCAACATGTTGATGACATCACCAAGGGGATACTGAAAGACTTAACGGCGCATCTTGGGGTAGGTGTGATACGTGGTCAGTCTGAGACATTTTATCACCCTACAGTGACTCTGCAACAAGAGGAAAATCAGAGGCAGATGCCACAATTTACTCACCGTACACCACGAGC
This sequence comes from Brycinus macrolepidotus, assembly GCA_037974445.1. NCBI lineage: Eukaryota > Metazoa > Chordata > Actinopteri > Characiformes > Alestidae > Brycinus > Brycinus macrolepidotus. The sequence continues at coordinate 5,679 of JBBPCZ010106311.1, forward strand.
GTGAAGTTGGTTGAGGCCTCATGGGCACCAGGCTTCGTCACCACCACTGTGTACACACCACTGTAGCTGAGCGCAACATTCCAAAAGACAAGAGAACCGCTCTGATCCACGGACAACATTCCCATGTATTCAGCGGCGATGTCAGAAGAAGTGCTCGAACCCAAAGTACACATCGCCAAAGTTAGCGTTCCCATATTCCAGGATACCAAAGGCCTGCTGGCTCCGCTGATGAGCACGTTAAAAGTCACATTGCTGCCAACCAAAGCATTGATCAGGGTGGGTCTGGTGGGCACGACGACTAGAGCGCAACTGCAGCCTACGGGTGGAAGAAAAAGGTTCGGTAACTTCAGGTTTGGCCCAAATACTGTTTTACAGGCTTCTAATATTCAACGGTTTTTCCAAACAAGCAATCTAAACTCCCTTTCTGAAAATTACACTGAAAAAATAATATGTATGTCTTATAATTAGCCATAATTAGTTTTTTGTTATGACAGTTCAAAATATGTCCAGCAGGGGCAACAATGTATTAGTGGGCAGCTTGTGCGCCATATGTTACTGTAAAAGCCATAAATGTAGACTCTCTCACAGCTTTTGAATCATTTAAGGTAAACTACAGAGACTCCAGCTCTGTCTAAACACAAAGTAGGCCATGATGGATCACCACTGTCAGAACATATCACAACAAACAGGTTTGAGGCTTTAAGTTACCAGTTTTTGCGTCTCCCTCACTAGAGAGTGGTTAATTATCAACATACTTACATATTTCAGTGATTTCTCAGCCTCTTTGAGCTTCAGTGGCCGCGTGAAAAGTATTTTTTTCTTTGCGTTCTGAGGTGAGGTGAGGTGAATGCCTAAAACTATAATTCATTTCTTAATTATTTTTTTCCACATAATAACAATCACTGTCCTTTTAAAAGGCCTTTGCTGATTAAATCTTCAGTAGTTTAGGCCACTAATTGTCTAATTGTCTAGATTAGGCCACTAATTGCATCTTGAAATAAAGATGCTAATTAATGTCTAAGAAAGTAATATATATGACATTTGTGTACAATATTGCAACATTTTATTATTCGATTCCACAAGAGTGTAATTCATAAGTTCAGCATGTGTTGATAACCAGGCAGGTCTGTTAAGTCATAATGCACTATTCACTTTCTTTGTTTCTTTGGTGCAGAGTTATATTGTAACACTTCTCATGTTGCATTAGGTTAATAATTCATAATGCATAACACAACTCGAATCTGTAATGCCTTTTTTTAAATATTTAAAGCCATGTTGATAATGCCTTAGGAATTCATTACGATATGCTATAAAGTTGTTCCTGGTGCTCTTACACATATAGCATGTGTTACAATCAAACATACTTTATAAATAAATAATAACTTATTAGAATAGTTTCCAACTGCCCAAAACCAGTACCATTAGGGATGTGGTCTTGGGAGTCCCTGGGGCACTGGCATCTTTTGAGACCCTCACACCCTATTTTATTATTATTTAAATGATTAATTATTAATAATATTCTCTAAAAACGGACATTTTCTCATTTATTTAACCATTTATACATCTCCAATGGTTATTTGCCCGTCTAGTTTGCATATTTGTAATTAATTGCACTATTTAAGCCTGTAATTCAGCCCTGCCTCCAGATGAATCACCCGTTTCACACCCCTATTCTACCGCCACAGTGAACTTACAAGATTTCCTAGTCACATTCATATAGCAGCTAATACAATACTGCAGCCTGCATGGAGTAATTCGACATGGCCAGTGTTTTCTACAAACTGGGTCACTGTCATTGTTAAACGCATGTGAAAGAGAGTCCTTACAAGAAGTAACAAAACTGGCCCCTCAGCTGGAGCTAACACTGATCCAGAGCGAATTATGTCCAAGAGTTGTACACGTTCTTAGTACCGAGGTGACCTCAGTGTCAGTAAAGTTGGCTCTTTTCCCTGTTGCTTTCGTGGGTACAGATGACCAGTACAGTGTAATGTAGCTACCTCAGCTGAGAGTTAGGCCTACTTATGGAACTGTCAGCAATAGTAAAGGTGTTCAAAGCCTAGGAAGGTACCTTTACATACCTTGTTGGCACAAAAATATTATTTTATAACTGTCTTAAATGTGGTATATTGAGTAGTTTAATTAAAGAAATGGGAACAAAAGGTTTACGGTGACAGGCTGTGGCATGCCTAAAAAAATTGCTTTGGAAGCAAAAGAAGAAGAAAAGAGGGATAGCTCAAGACTTTTATATATATGTAGACATAGATAGATAGATAGATAGATAGATAGATTAACAGAAGAAATGTGCTATTCTTACCATATACGCAGCAGATGAGGACTAGTGCCAGGCTGGCCAGTTTAAAGGTTTTAAAGGTTCTGCTCTGCATGGTGCTGATTTTGTGAAGACCGGTGGAGGAGCTTTACCTGCATGTCGACCCCAGAATTCCCAGCTTCTCCCCAGTCCTGAAGATTTAGTGGGAATGAGACTCAGGCCCCGCCCCCTCTCGCTTGCTCCGCTCTCATTGGTCAGCCGCAGCAGCGGGACTCCCCGGCCGCCCGAACTGTAGAGATAAATCTCGAATAACTTTCATTTATGAAACAAAAACTTTCTTCTACAGGAGCGTGGTTTCTGTTGAAACTGTCCACTAAACGACGAAACTGACGTAAAATTCACCAGCTTCTCGATGCTGTCGTTCCAGCAGTTACACGGACAATTCAATAAGTGTTTGTTTGTTCTCTAGACTGAGAAAAGACTGGCAAAGGTTTTTTTTTCAACAACAATATTTTATTACTTTTTCTAACCTTGATAAATGCTTTGAAATACATTTGTGTTTTATTATAATATAATGTATACGTTTGTGTTTACTTTTGTTTAATGTATAACAGCTAAAATATGATGAAAATGTATACAATTATTAACAGGTTATAATATTTATAGTATTATATGTATATATATATATATATATATATATATATAATAACCTGTGTGTGTGTGGGTGTGTGTATTTATGTTAAAGTATCTGCGCACTAAAATAGCAGAAACATGCTGTATTTAAGCCCATTTCCTGTGGAGTATTCTTCACTTGTTTTCTTTCTTACTGTGTTCAGAGTAACTCTCAGAACTGACTCAGAGAATTACAACACCGTGCAGAAGTCTTGAGCCACCTGTCAAACTGTCTTACCTTTGGCATACTGAGTAGATTAAATGAAATAAATGGGAACAAATGTTTTACTGCACCAGGCTACAAAGTGCCTAAAGATACAAGGTACTTAGATAAAGGAGTTCCAACCATTCAGCATTCAGCACCACCAGTATACTGATCACCGACCCGATCGCCTGGAATCAGGGTGTTGAAAAATACAAGTATTTATTCATTAAAAATACAAGAAAGTCTAGATCTTTGGGAGCAAAATATGAAGAAATGAGGGGCGGCTCAAGACTTTTGTGCAGTGCTGTATAAAGCAACCTGAGAGCAGTCTGGCGATAAGGATCACTGAGTGTGTGTGAGGCTGCTTAACAAACCCGAAATACGAAGCCCGGGCTGTTCTCACCTCTCTGTTTAGCACCAAAGCAAAGAGAAAACAGATGAGTACATTTGCTTCGCCATCGTTCGGCAGGTTGGACAGGTTTGCAGTCTGACATCTCGAAATCAAAGTCAAAACTGCTGACGTAGATCATATTCCACGGAAAAATACACTTCTATAAGAGGTTCTTCATGGGTGACGGCAACGTGCAGTGGTTATACATGAAAGGCTTGGTTCTAAAGCCATTTTCATCCATGAGGTTTATACACGAGAACCTTCAGTGCTATACGGGCATTAATTCATCAGGATTAGAGAAGGGAAATGGGCAGATTAAGTTATTTGTGGCCCCAGGCCAGGGGTGCCCAACACCGGTCCAGGAAGACTGGTGTCCAGCTCAGTTTGGTAGTTCCCCTCCTTAAACACAGCCACTAAACCTGAACAGGTGGGTTGGACCCGATGTGTTTGAGAAGGTAAATCAGAATCAGAATCAGAAAACTTTATTGATCCCGGAGAAAATCGCTTATGTGATTACTGCCACAACACACAAAGACACAGAAACACAAGAAAAACATAAAATAAAATATAAAATAAAATAAGTCTAAATAAAATCTGAATCAAAATCTGTAGAAAGAAAACAACCACAATATGAATAGACTGTGCTATATACCACCTGCCCCAGGCTATATGAGCACCAATTGATCAGCTACTTCACCTGAAACACCCAGGTCACCATAGCTGGACCAGTCCTTAACCTGAACAAAGCAAACAGTCATCGGAATACCAGGTTGAAGTGTGGAGATGTTCTTACTCCAGTGTCGAATTCATTAATGCAAAAGTATGGTAAAACTTTACTGAAGGGCAGAGTTCATGAGGCTCCATAAGGTTTTCATGACACCTGACATGTATTTATAAAGCCGTCAGTCAAGTGTCAGTCACACTTTCTGAAGTGACAACCACCCTTATGACAACTGAGGCTTGCCGAAGCCTTTTCAAACATTTACGCAGATCTGTGCCAGCACTCATGAAAGCCTCATGGAGGTGTTATGTAGCCTCACAAATACTGCCCTGTTACCAGTAAGGGCCCGTTTTAATTCATGTTAATAATTCATAATGCACAATAAACCCAAATCAAATCTGTAATGCCTTTTTTAAAGATTTAGAGTCATGTTGAAGATGCCTTAGGAATTCATTACAATGTGCTATTAAGTTGTTCCTGGTGTTCTTACAGATATAATGTGTTGTCATCATATATTCTTAATAAATAAGTAATAAGTTATTAAAATAGATTCCAAGCACTCAAAATCAATACTACTATGAATGTGGTCTTTGGAGGCCCTGGGGCATCTTTGGAGACACACACACACAAATACATGCATACACACACATATATATATATATATACTGTAATAATTCAGTTAGTATTAATTCAGTAATTAATATATACCTCTTAATTATTGAATTCAGGTAGGCCTCTTACTCCCAGTGAAGGGTTTAATCTTAATGCTTCAACATATCAAGACATTCTGGACAACACCATACTTCCAACTTTGTGGACACAGTTTGGGGAAGAACCTTTTCTATTCCAGCATGACTGTGTCCCAGTGCACAAA
>JBBPCZ010106322.1:0-10810 GCA_037974445.1 Brycinus macrolepidotus
GTCATCAGCACAAAATATGTCTGATAAACGATAAAATTCACCATCCCCCCTGATTTGTTTTTACAACTCGACTACTGCCTATACGGTAGGTGTTTCCAATAATTGTAGGTGGGGCTAAGAAACTGGCAACTCTGGGTGTATCTATATATCTATATCTGGGTCACTAGGTGCAAGTGTGTCTAATGAGTGTATTTAGCAATGGCATCAAACATCAGATGCAAACTACTAAAAATGGAGCACTAGAAAGTTTTTGATGTAGTATGTAAATAGTGTTCAAATTTCTGTATGGTCCAAATGTGGAAACTATTCTGCAAAAATAGCTCATTTTGAGAAACTTTTCACACTAACCAACAACTTTAAACATATCCAGCTATTTAGCCTATAGCAGTTTAGCCCCGCCCAAGGAGACTGTGCGGCTTTTTGGATTAGCCACACTAGAGGGCAGCCAATCAAAACAGAGGTTCTTTACATCTTAAAGGTTTATAAACAAAAACGGTATTTAATTCTAGAAAAATGATTTTAGTTCTTAAAATAGATTTTGCAAATACTGCGTCTGGAGTGATTGACATTTCAGCACCACTTGTCAATCACATCAACCACAGATGCTGGAGCTCCGCCCCCTTTAACCCCTACATATAGGCTACTATGGTCCAGTTTCCCCTTACAGTGCTGTTCGTCTGATGGTTATCAGATTGTTGGCATATGATCCCACGAGTTCAAGGGGTATGTAGGTCACTACACAGCAGTATTGACCAACAGATTGACTCGGTTTACTGTAAGTAAGCCTCCTTGGCCCTTTTACCTATTTGGCCAGTTTGGTGCAGAATTTCAGCTGTTTTTAAAGGAGCCAATCAGCAGCCAGGAACACCGCATGATTTCACCTGCAGCCTTCTGATTTGACACGAATCGGGCCCTTTGAGCCCACACCCACATCCGGCTTCTGAATGTGAAGTCCTGACCTGAGGTCAAGAGGAAGAAAGTGAGAAAGACAGAGGAGGGGTGGAGGGTGCTGGGGGAGGGGGAGGGGGAGGGGGAGGAGGGGTGTTGTTTTCAGGCTTTGCTTCAGAGGCAGGTTCACTCTGCCTCATTTAAAGAGTTTGTTGTCTACACCCCCCCTCCCACACACCACACACACACACACACACACACACATACACACACACCCAGACACATTCTCACAAATGTCGTGTTAAACAGCAGCCCCTTTATGTGTCATTGCTATTTCAACACATTTTGTGTGAGGCAACAAGAACACAACATATGTCTGACACACAGTGTGTGTTATAAGTGAGATAACACACTAGTCGAAGTACAACATGCATTCTTAAGCAGACACACAGATTCATTAACTGTTGAGGTGTAAATAACGGCATTCAGGGTTTGGTGTAAAACACTCCGTTCTAACTTACTGAGTCAGATTTATTCACAGTGGTGGTGAATGGAACCAGACGTCTGAAGAGCTTAACGCCTGTAAAAGCTCCCTCACTGAAAGTTATTACACTAAATTTTTATGAACACACACTGCCTGCTGTCTGAGCTGTTGTTTAAATCGTTTAAGCTTTTGGTTTAAAACCTAATTTGTAGTGTTATGGTGGAATAGTACATGCAGGGCATTATGAGGCAAAATTGCCCTAAACAGACTTATTTTGTTCAGATTTGTCACTATTTGACCACCATCACTATGACATATAAAACTCAGAAGACATGTCGAGCCATAAAGTGGCTTTATTTGTGTTGCAGACATGGTGACATCTGGTTCCATTCACCACCACTGTAAAGAAACTTGAGTCAGTAGGTTTCTCTACAATGACCCATTTCAAGTCAAGGCAAGTCAAGTAGGTATATTTTCATTTCAACTATCTACATAGTACAAAGTGAAACAAAACAATGTTCCTCCAAGACCATGGCACAACCATTTCACCCAAAACCCACTCTGAAGGGGAACCACTGAATTGTGCAGGGTTTTTTTTTTAATAAAAAAATCTTTTTAAATTAAATGTTTTGAATACATCTGTTTTGATTGTGTAGACAGACAGGCAAGACTTCGTTGGTGTTTGCTTCGTTAGTTTTATGCTGAAGCTACAAGGCCCTCCGTGTGTGTAACTGGAGGAGGGTTTCTGTGGTCGTGTAACGTCCTAGTTAAACTTGCAGGCATGTCCTGCACTGCCTGTGTCTGCAGAAGAAATTCCTTATGTGTGTGCGCGAGTGTGTGTGTGTGTCTGTGAGCGTGTCTTTTTATAGAAACTGATGATCAGTCCAGAAAGAAAGAAAAAAGGCCCAGTCTACAGAGGCAGAGTAGTTCAGTCTTTCAGGTTTGAAAAAGCTCACCTTGTTGGAGCCATAAATAGAGCTGCGTTTATGCCGAATTTTACATTCAGGTGAGAGGACATCCATGTTTCACTATTTCACCGTGACTATTTATGTATGCTTATCTCATTTTAAGTTTTCCCATGATTACTTTGAATTTAAGTAAGAAAAAAACACCTGCATATGTTTCGTGTACATAAAGCAGCTCTGGGAATCTTAAACACTCATTGTGTGGCCTTTGGCTTTATTCCCAAGCTAGCAATGTCACTAACACTAATATTTACACGTGTTCCGCGTGTTTTCCTCTAAATAAACCTGATTGCACTTTCTTGGGTTAAATTACTGAAAACACCCTGCTGGTGAGATTCCCTCTTAATAAAATTGCAGCGATGACTTAGTAAGACATGAGAATGAAACAATTAAGTTGTGACCATGTTTTAGTAAGGTGTATGATCAAGGTATCCAATAAGTAGTGGGTTCAATGTGGTGTAAGTGCTATCTCTTCACATGGGGCACCAGTTGTAGGTGCAATTACTTAATGAGACTGATTTATTTTAATTATTAAAGAGGTCTGGTACCTACAACTGGTGCCCTGAGAGGACAAAGTACCTACAGTAGAAAGGTATGGGAACAAGATAATTACGCTGTGGCCACAACTCTTATAATATTTGGGAATGACTTAATTATCTTGTTCCCTTGTCTTATGGGAGTGATGGCCTTGACTTAGGATCCTGTTCCCACACCTTAGTAAGTAGCCACATGTTATTTTTTATCTAGAAGGGATGGTACCAGTCGGGCTCTGTAAACAGCAACAATGAAAACACGTTCATTTATTAAAACATTTTACTCAGCTGGTGTATATGGGTCTGTATATATTTACTCTTGTCTCTCTGTATAAACCCAGTTCATACTCATCTATTAAAAACAGTTGAAAATCTGGATGTACGCAAACATTTCACAGACTGTGAGATTAGAGAACATATGTTCAGTTCTCTGATAACTTTCTAGTACAGAACTGTTTGTCAGCTTGAACTTTTCCGTCCGCTCAGTACTGACACAGCAGACGAGACAATAAAAAAACAAGAAGCTACAAGTGAGGGGAAATTCATCATAGGGTGTATGTGTACGTGTGTGTGTGTGTGTAACATATTAGAATTATGGTGACAATTGAATGCAACCCAAACCTGTTCCTCGGGTTATAGAAAATTCTGAAGAGCATTAATCACCTGTGCTTGCAACATAGAAATGGTCGTTTTTCCAAAGAAAGCATTAAAAGTGACAGGAGATAAGTATGTGCCAAGTGTTATGACGTGACAATAAGTCGTTGTTACGAAAGATAATTGGGATTGTGCTAGACAAAAGATTTCCAGTACTGAATCTCTTGCTTGTCCACATTTTTGCTCTACTCACGCTCATAAAGCACCTAAGGCAGGTAAACTAGAGCAGGGGTCCTTAAGTAGGTCCTAATTTCGTCCACAATTTTGCCCTATGTCCATGTCTTGGGAGTTTAGTTCAAGCAGAAACGTAGGCCATCTTGGAGGCCCTGAGGACTGCTTTGGGAACCAGTATGAAACCAAGCTGTAAATTGCATTGGTTTGTGGTTTTGTTCATCATTTCAAAGCTTATCTAAATGACAAACAATGTAATGAAAGCTTAGGATCATTGAAAAAACCTAGTAACATTGCTACAAGAAATGGTAAGAGTGTCTTAAGCATCCAGTTAGTGTTCTAAACTTCCAGTGTAGGGACTAGTGATTAGGAAGCCATTCATGTTCCCTATAACAGTGTTCTATATAGCGCTGTAATGTAGGGAACTGTGATTAGGAAGCCATTCATGTTCCCTATAATAGTGTTCTATATAGTGCTGTGATGTAGGGACTTGTGATTAGAGGGCTATTTTTGTTCCCTACAATATTGTTCTATGTAGTGCTCCAATGTCGGGAATAGTGATTAGCTGGCCATTCCTGTTGCCTATAATAGTGTTCTATATAGTCCTGTGATGTAGGGAATAGTGATTAGGTAGCCTTTCTTGTTCCTTATAATAGTGTTCTATATACTGCTCTAATGTAGGAAATAATGATTACGGGGCTATTTCTGTTCTGATTAGAGGACCAGTTCTGTCCCTGATAATAGTGTTCTATATAGTGCTCCAATGTAGGGAATAGTGACTAGGGGGGCATTTCTATTAACTATAATAATGTTCTAAATAGTGCTCTAATGTAGGGAACACTGACGGTTGGCCATTCCTGTACCCTATAATAGTGTTCTATATATTGTTCCAACATAGGGAACAGTGATTAGGAGACCCTGTTCCCTACAATAGTGTTCTAAATAGTGATTTAATGTAGGGAATAGTGATTAGGGGGCATTCCTATTCCATATAATAGTGTTCGATATAGTGCTCCAACACAGGAAATAGTGATTAGGGACAATTCCTGTTTCCGATGACAGTGTTCTATGTAGTGCTCCAGTGTGTACCAGCAGGGGAATTTGGAGTTCCTGGTTGTGAAGCCCTGTTCTCATTCAGAAAGACCAGTGAGAAGTGAGACTGCAGCGTTAGGACACGTGCACTGCATAAACATGATCAGATGTTTTGTTCCACACAAGATACCCACTGAGGTGACCCAGATATCAGAAGAAAGAATGTATGGGACACTGTGGCAAGCCTGTTTTCATTGTATAGCAGACAGTCTGCTCTGAAAGGAGCTGGCGCATGGAGAACGGTGGCGGGTTCTGGCAGCTAGGCCAATCCTGAGTGATTATTCTTGCCTCAGTCAGTGTCTGGGGCGCAAGAGGGGCGGCACGTGAGTGTGGTGTAACGTGGCTCGGCATGCATAGCCCAAAAACCACAATGATCTGACTTCTGTTTTCCTGCTCTCAAAACTACCTCATTTCACTCTCGTTCTTTCTGTCTGTCTCTAGTATGGCTAGGCAATGCTTATATACTTGATATTTACACAGCTGGCACTTTTCCCAGGCAAGATTTCTTTTTCTTTCCTCAATCTCTTCCGCACGCACACACACACATACACAATTATTTACCCTTCTGAAAGGCCTTGAGAGAGTTTTACCCTGTATGCTGTTCACTCACAGAGATGAGTGTTGGACCACCCCTGCCTCATTGTCCACTTCATGGGACACTCTGACTAAATTGACAAACTTAACCATCAAAAAATGTCTGTTGTAAACATGCCTACTTGGATCCTAGTTACTGCTAGGAGGTTGAATATCTTACTGTGGAAACATAATCATCTTTACAGTGAAGAGAATGGACTCAAATGACAGACATGAGGAGGACAACAAGCTAAAAGCTAAAGTTAGCAAGTTATCTACCTGGATATCTAGATATTCTTCCTCAGTTTCACAATTTTGGGGGGCTAATAGCATAAATACGTGTCTATGGTGCTCATCTTGTGCTGAAAAAAGTGTTGTTTAGGTAAAAGTCACAATAACGCTAGCTTGGTTGTATTTATTCCTCTCGCTTAATGTCAAGGCAAGCTGTCAGAATTGGGTGACACCACAGGGATTGGTTGTATGATGTATTTTGTGTAATGCATGTTGGGTATTGTAGGAGGGAGTGGTTCAGCTCCGTTTTATCAGACCAGCTCGCCCTCTTAGAGCATCAAGCACAGCCCGACTTGACCCACCTCTTCATCAAGACTTTACTCAGATTTGGCACCAAAGTAGTGGAACAGACTTCCCCTCACCATCAGAACTGCTGAGACCCTCACTGTCTTCAGACAGAGACTGAAGACCCACCTCTTAACTAAATTGCTATATGTTCATGTCATAAACTAACTTAACTACCACAAACTTAAATAACTTCAAAAACTGTCTTCTCTGTGTGTGTGATCTGTAGGCCGTGGTGGAGTAACTCCATCTCTGATAGAATTGTAGTCAACTAGCAGCTCTTAATGTTAAGTCTAGGCTTAGTAGTGTGATGGACGTGCTTTCTTGTGGACTATAAAGCACCCGTGTACGTCGCTCTGGATAAGAGCGTCTGACAAATGCTGTAAATGTAAATGTGAATGTAAATACAGAATGACGATAAACAAAAATATGAAAAATATGTAAAGTCGTGAATTTGTGGACAGATGAGGCTGAAGGGAAGGATACTAGAGAATATTGAATAACATGACAAAACAACATGGCGGGCCACAAAACTGCTTTAAACTAGGTTTGGTCAGAAATTTCACCAAGAGAAAACTGCTTGAGTAGAAATATCACTTCTGTGTCTATTTATTGGCCATTCTTTTCAGTTGAAACTGAAATTTAAATGGAGGGCCCCCAGCACAGGGACCCTAGACAGGCCAAATCTAGATTATCCTCAACAAAGGTTTTACAGCTATTAGCCAACTGGATCATATGCAAGCAACCTTTTCATCATCATCTGTCTGAGGTCATTCTTATGACTTCACTTCTGACTTTACTTGACGATGCTGTAAGTTCTCTAAAATCCCTGGGTATGTTTAACCTAACTTATTGTGGCTAGAAAACTTCAACCTTTGCTGTGGAAAGAGCCCAAGGGACCTAAACCAAGTTGAGTAAAGGTTTTTAATTTTGAGTCACCATTAGCATTTAAATCTAGAATAAGACTAGGCTTAATTAAAGGCCCAAAAACTCTCTGATACCTGGCTACTGTATAAGGAGTTGTAAGGATTGTTAAACTATATGGAAAAGGTATTGGGACACTCCTGTTTTTCAGGGTTAGGGCTAGGCCCCTTACTTCCAGTGAAGGGAAATCTTAATGCTTCAGCATACCAAGACATTCTGGACAACGCCTTGCTTCCAACTTTGTGGACCCAGTTTGGGGAAGAACCTTTTCTATTCCAGCATGACTGTGTCCCAGTGCACAAAGCAAGCTCCATAAAGACATGGCTGGAGGAGTTCAGTGTGGAAGAACTTGACTGTCCTGCACAGAGCCCTGAGCTCAACCCCGTCCAGCACCTTTGGAATGAACTGGAACGGAGACTGCAAGACATCAGTGCCTGACCTCATAAATGCTCTACAGAATGAATGGGCACAAAGTCCCATAGAAACTTCAAAATCTTGTGGAAAGCCTTCCAAGAAGAGTGTAAGGGGGACCAACTCCATATTAAAGTCTATGGATTTGAATGCCATGTCATTAAAGGCCCTGTTGGTGTAATGGTTAGGCGTCCCAATACTTTTGTCCATATACTGTATGTTGGCGCTTCCACCAATTTTGCTCCACCAGTTTCTTTCTGCACCTGTTTTCAGACAAATCGCTCGGCAGACTGCTAGTATGATGACCTACTATCCAATCGCAGCGCAGGACAGGCTACGGGACTAGCCAATCATAGCGAGAGAAGGCGGGGTCTGCCTGAATACGGGTGGACTAAAAAGAAAACCACTCTCAGCAGCAGCCCTCGCACGTCAGGAAATGGGGCTCTGCTATTGGTCGGTTCGCTCACCTCATCAAGGGTTTTACAGGACCCATATCCTACATTCTTCTTTTTCATTTGTTTACTTTTATTTTTAGCATTTTACCTTCTCTCCCAGTGTCTCACTTATAAAGTTTGAGTGAGTTTAGATACCAAAAAGAGTCATTTTTTCACTTGACCATTTTCCAACCTCTGTGTAACCCTTTACCTATTTAAAACAAAGTCTAACACTGTGCCTTTAAGAGTGATATGCAAATGACCTCAGTTGTGATTGGCTGCCCTGTATTGCGGTTTAATGGAAAAGGCTGAAAGGCTGGCATTTATATTTATAAATTCATGTGACACCAAGGAAATAATAATAATAATAATAATTCACAATTTACCACTGTTTATTGTCTATATCAACACTTTTATTACTTTTTTAAAGGTGGTAAAGCATAAGGGCCCTTTAAACATAGCTCAGTTGATTAGTTTGAAAACGTCACATAGATAGATAGATAGATAGATGCTTTATTGTCATTCTACCAGGACAGCGAGATGACGTTTGGGGCTAGCCCGTAGATGCACGCAGCAAAGATTTAGAAATATGAAAATATAAAATTAAAAATTACAAAAAGTCTTACAATAGAGTTAAATACAATTAAAGAAACAGTATGTACATACCTTTATACATATTTCACATATTTGAGTTATAAACAATAAAAAACTTATTCTAATCCTAGAGACAGTAACACGAATTTATAAAATATATTTAACATTGAGTCTGACTGTGACGTGTCAAAGGAGGCAAATTTGCATACTGACACCTGATTGGCTGACGGCGGGGGTTTCTTTTGATATAACGTCACCGGCTCGTGAGAGAGTGGATGTAACCTGGCAACAGCCGTAACGGCTGACAGCCCTGGATTCTTATAGATGTGTATTTTTATACATACTTTGACAAAATATAACCTCAGACATGAGAGTCTGACGGGTGTTAGAGAGTGGAGAGTGGATTGCACCGCCTGGTTGATGTCAGAACGCTTACGTGGAAGCCTGCCGGAGAGGTAAGCAGCTCTAAATGAAACATTTGTGGATCTTTCCTTGGCTCGGTATGGAGTTAACGCTCGCACTGGAATGGAAACAGAGGGTCTGACGGGACGGGAAAAGTGCACGAAACTCAGGCTCCTCATCGTCCTTTGGCCATTTCCCTTTCAAAAACGAAAGTGTCATTCATCTACGCAGGCGAGACCGAGAGTCTGCAGGCGTTTACTATCGTTTTATTTACGTGTGGAGACGAGCATCACCTGTGTTGATACGAGCCCCGGTACTGATGAGTCATCAGCTGATCATTAGATCAGAACAGGTCATGTCAATCATCCAGAGGACAGAGCAGGAAAGTTTGGACGTGTGTGTATGTGTCTGTGTGTGTGTGTGTGTGTCTGTGTGTGTGCGTGAGTGTCTGTGTCTGTCTGTGTGTGTCTGTGTCTGTGAGTCTGTGTGTGTGTGTGCGTGAGTGTCTGTGTCTGTGTGTGTCTGTGAGTCTGTGTGTGTCTGTGTGTGTGTGTGTGTCTTTGTGTCTGTGTGAGTGTCTGTCTGTGTCTGTGTGTGTGTCTGTGTGTGTTGGGGTGTGTGTGTATGTGTCTGTGTGTTTCTGTGTGTGTCTTTGTGTGTGTGTGTGAGTGTCTGTGTGAGTGTTGGTGTGTGTGTGTGTGCTGCAGTCTTGTTGAAGAAGGTTACCTGACCTCCAGAACGTTTTCCTGAATTGCTGCTGACCCCTGTTTTTCATCTTCAATGCACAATAACGTTCTGCTTGTCTGAGCAGATGCTGAACGTTGTCTGTACTTGAGGGGGAATTTCACCACTTCCCAAAATCTGTGTGTAATTCTGAGAAAAAGTCATTCAGGGTAGGTTTGGTGTGAAATGGTTGGTTGTAGAGAAATTTATCGTCTTTTTTTTTTTTTACAGTGGTGGTGAATGGAACCAGGGGTCCTGGTGTCTACAACACAAATATAGCCATTTTATTTACCACCCAAACCCACTTCCAAACCTACACGTCTTCTGAGTGTTTATGTGGAATGTTGATGATGGTAAAATAGTGGTAAATCTGAATTAAGCTTATTTGAGGACTATTTTACATTATGCCTGCATGCACTTTCCACCATAAGTGGATAAAACACATTTAAAGCCAAAAGCTTTTCTCAGAACTATAGTTAAACAATGTCTCAGGCATCAGACAGTGTATTCATAACTATTTCATTTAATAACTTTCAAGTCTGCAGACATTTGGTTTCTGTCGGCACCCTTGTTAACAATTCTGTCTTGGTAAGTTTCTTTAGAACGGAACCTTTCACTCCAAACCCGCTCCGAATGGCTCTTTTTACATCTCAGCCCTTTAATTATGCAGAAATGACCCTTTAAATAATTCCTCTTTAAAGGGTACTGAGCGACTGCATGTTTTAAAGGCCAAGTACCATGGAAGCCTACATCTTTTTGACTTTCCTTTAAATGAAAGTTTTATATGTTAGCAGTATGATAATCATATTAATGTTTAAAACATATACCATGTAAGTCCACACATGAAAATTAAGCTGCAGATTTACACATTTACACATATAGATCCAGCACTGAAGTGGAATGTTGCAGCCTGGCCTGCTTTTTGAATGAGGTGCAATATAAGACAGCAAATCAGAACAGAGGTATTTTACATATCAGCCATGAAAATACAGCAAGAAAATCTGCCTACTCTTAGGTGAGGTTGGAAAATGGTCATGTCAAAATGAATAATGACTGTTTTGTTCAAATAAAACCACACAAACATCGCAAGTGGGCCTCAGATGAAGAAATGTGATGACTTTACTAACCCCAGACCTTTTGGTCTTTGCTGATGTACAATACTGTGCAAAAGTCTTGAGGCCCCCTCAGTTTTTTATATTTTGCTTTGAAGCACCTTGTTGGTTCAAAAATACTTTTTATTCCTGTCAGACTGTCATATCTTTGGTATATAGAGGAGATTAAATGAAAGAAACAGGAACAAATGTTTCAGTGTGACAGACTGCAAAGTGCCTAAAGATACAAGGAGCCTAGATAAAGGAGTTCCAACCACTCAGCATTCAGCACCAC